>JAEIIU010050375.1:0-17131 GCA_018874675.1 Drosophila baimaii
AAACAAAATATATATAATTTAACTAAGAAGGCATAAATTCTAATTGTGAAAACTTTAAAATAAACATTAAATCCATAACCTATTGAGTGCAATTAATAACTCATTTTTACTAGGACCCTCGAACCACACTCGACTCAACTCGGCTCAGGTTATAGTTAAATTTTTGTTAACTGATTTGTTGGCCACTCGAAACTACCGCAAAAATGGCCGCCACTCAGGTGTAATTGCACACACAAAAAGCTAATAATGTGCTGCCAATTCCCGATAACTGCAACAATTGTTGGCCAATTGAAAAATCGCAAAAATTGAGCAGTCATCGCTGCTGCTGCTGCCCGGACAAACTTACATGGCAAAAGGCAACCGTTTATTTATAAATCATTTTATTGTCGGATTTTATATATTCGCCGTCGGACGACCGTCGGAGTTTCTATGCCAATAAGCAGCTTACCGGAAGTTGTAATGCTGTAAATTTAGATTTCCGGCCGCAAGTGCAGCGCGCCATTGGCTTGGCAACATTTGCAGCCCTCTGGCAACAGCAAGAAAATAAAAAACCAAAAAACACAAAAAAGTACAAAAAGCCAAGCCAAGCCAAAAAAAAGAAAGAGCAAAAAACTTTTGCCACAATTTCATTGAATGCCGGCCACTCCCCCGTTTAGAGCCATTTTTCGTATAAGGTAAGCAAAAAGTTACTGGCTTTCGCCAGCTTCAGATTCACCAAAAAGCCAGTCAGTGTACAAAAAAAAAAAAAAAAGAAAACCGCAACTCAAGCGAAACCTGCGACCAATTTGCAAGCCAGGAAAATTTCAAAAAGAGCAAAAATTCTATATCTACGTTTAGTTGGCTTACTAATAAATAGAGGAAAATGCAGAGCCAAAACGCCGTCTGGGTAATTGACCGAGACTGGAGCTGATTGTCCAGTCTGGAGTTACTGTCGTCATCTGTCCATTAATCACGTCCTAATGTCGGGCCACACGAGTCTGTCAGGGCACACTAATGATCTGTGCTTCACACATGTACCCCATGCATGGCCTATAGATGAACCATCTCGGATATCCTCATCCTCTTGCCTTTCCCTTGGCCGGCACACAAAGAAAATGCATTGATTTGAATTAAGAGAGATCTCAGGTAAAAAGTACATTGAATTTATATTGTTTATTACGTTTAAATTGTGTATTTTCGTTAAAAATTCTTTAAAATATATTTAAAATAATGACAGAGAATATAATAACAGATAACGTACAAATAAATGAGATTAACAATGGGTTCTGTAATACAAAAAGAGACTTTCAGTAGAGGAAACATCTTTAAGAATCTTAGATCATTTTTAAATTGCAAAAATATATTAATAAATAAAGTTATTATTAATATATTTTTGCAATTTAAAAAGGATAAAGTTATTATTAATACATTTTTGCAATTTAAAAAGGATCTACGAATCTTAAAGTTGTTTTTAAAGGAGACTTTCTGTAGAGAAAACATCTTTAAGATTCTTAGATCCTATTTAAATTGCAAAAATATATTAATAAATAAAGTTATTATAAATATATTTTTATTATTTTAAATAAAGTTATTATTAATATATTTTTGCAATTTAAAAAGGGTCTAAGAATCTTAAAGATGTTTCCTCTACTGATAGTCTCCTTTTAAATACTTCTATATTAATTAAACATTTTCAGTAATATCTAAGCTCCTAAAAAATACACTGAAAATTCCTAAAATTTTGCACCTTCTTATAATTTAACATATAATTTAATCACAATTGAATATAATTTTCTTTCGGTGTGGTCAACGTCTACTGGCCTCCAGTGTCCCACTTAACCAACGTGTTTCATCTTTCTCTCCTTGGTTGCTCCGGCTGCCCGTGTTGCTACTGCTGCTGCTGCTGCTCCTGCTGCCGCTCCTGCTGCTCCTGCTGCTGCTGCTCTTGCTGCAACGTTTTTTATCGATAAAGTGCAATCAATTTTTACAAATGGGATTATTTTCTCGGCTCCTCTGCCTCTTGCCAAACGAACGAACGAACGAATTGTAATTTGTTTTCCCCATGCATTTGTTATTGTTCTCCGACTGTTTGCCGGGAAACTCTGTCGCAGGAGTCTTAGTGAAGTCGCCGCATTATCTTACGGCTATATCTAGTGCTACATATGTACTGCCCCGCAATCCGGCGTTCCACTTCCATTTCCAGTGCGGAAGAGTCAGGTGGAATGCTGCCTCCACACGATGGCAATGCAAAGCAGCTTTCGATAGAGATTTATGCTTGTTGGTAGTTTTGCTCATAAAAATGCATTTTTATTGCTCTGGCTGCGCTGCCTTTTGGCTTTTGCCCGCCCCCTCGCTGTGCCCTCTGTGTGTTCTGGTCCCTCCATCTTTTTTCCTGGTTTTGGCTTTTGAATATTGAGTTAGGTTTTCGGTTGCTGCGCCAAAAGGTATGCAGCAGTTTCGGCTTGCTTTGTGTGGGTCGCTTTGTCGCCGCCATCGCCTCGTAAAAACTGTAATCAGGCAAAATAAATAGCGCCATAAAATAAGTTTCTTTTTTTTATTGCCAAGCGCTGCGCCAACGAAGAAACGAAACCAAACGAAACGCAAACGGAACGCAAACGGAACGGCAAATAAAAATAACTTACTTAACTTTTATTCCGCCTCTCATACAATTTGTGCCTAATGGCAATGCAATGTTAATGGATTTTTAATACTTCTTCTTGCCTGGAGGTAATTTTATTTAATTGTTTTCTCCGGATTTCTGGCCATAAATTCTTTTCTTTTGGGGGATTGCGCCTGGCGATGCGCAGATTCCAAATGAGTTATATTAAGGGTGGACATTAAATCGGCGGGAAAATTAATCCAGTAAGCCGGGTTTTATCGATTTGGGCTACGAATGTTTGAATTATCGGCCCATCAATATTATTTTAACCTTGGAGGGTACTTGGGAACACATATAAATCACTTTTAAAATATATCTAGTTCGTCAAGGCATCGATATATAAGTTAAATTATAAAAATATATAACTTGCGGATTAGTGATCGATATTTTTTTTATTATTAAATGATTTATCGATGATTTTAAGAGTGAAAAATATCGATTATTTCGATATGTTATCATTATTTTGGTAATTCTTATATTTTTTCCGGATTAAACCCACATAAATAATTAAAATATATATTTCTTTAAATACCCATACAATGGTGGCACAAATTTGTTACCATACATTAAATACATAAAATAAAAAATACAAAATAAAATACTAAAGCTGATTTATATCAATTTGTTGTTCAAAATAATAAATAACACAACAATTTCAACTTTATATTTGGTTTCAAATATTAAATAAATAAAATGAATAGTATTTAAGCTCAAATATCGATTGGTCCTTCTCGACATATGCCATATCCTTCTTTAAAGCTCATCTTAAATCCTCGCAGGCATCCCTTTCAATTGCTGAATCAGCGGGCCATCTAAATAATAGCTAAAAATCAATTGATATCTATTTTATCAATGCTAGTGCAGTTGCTGCTAAATTGCATTTATGGCTTTGCGCTTTTATTTAATTTTGCACATGCAATTTGCCAACTCCTGGGCCCCGGGACCGGGCACCCTTCTTCCTGGAGCTACAGCTGCTTCTTGACTGCTCCTCCACCTCCACCTCCTCCTCCTCCTCCTCCTCCACCTCTACCTACGCACGGCGAATCCACACAGATCCACAGCTGAAACGGCGAATCGTACTGAAAGAGAAATCCTTTCATACATTTTTCTATACAAACCGCCGCGCTGCACAAATGAAGCAACATTTTCTCTCAAGAAAATGCGATTTGTGCGCTTTTGAATGCAAGCGACGTACTGGCCACGCCCCCCTCCATCCACCAGCAGCTAGCTACCCAGCGCCACCTAGCTCCCACTTCCCAATTTTCCGCCCCCACTGGGATGCTTATCCTTTGATGATGGAAACTGCTCTGGCAAGCGAAAAACTTTGGAAGCTCCAAGACGGCGTCGGCGTTGGCGTTGGCTAATAAAGAGGCGGGGACCACGCCCCCTTTGGTACGTGAATGCGTGTGTGCCTGCTGACCGGGCACAATTGATATGTTTTAAATTTCGGTCTACAATGTTAATCCGAATTCGCAGAGATTTTTACTAATACAAATAATCAAGATATTTCTTTAAGTTTAGTTTACTGTATCCTTATTCTTAAAAAATTCAAAAAAAACCTTTCTTTTTCAATCCCACTTTAATAAAATTATAAATAAACATATCTTTGATATATTTAACAATTTATTTGCATTAAATATCCCGAAGTAAGAAATAATATGTATGTTTTCGGGAATTAAATACACGAGAACATGAGCTATTTAAGGTATTACCCATTTTCGCGCTTGTATGCCTGGGCTGGGCATAAAGTTTTACAAGTTTAATTATGCAGACAGGCAGCTCAATGCAGACAATGAAGTCCGGGTTCTTCGGTTCCCACGTAAGGGAATGGATGGCCAATTAAAAATGTTAAGTTTTCACGCATATACATACTCCGTACATTGCAAGGCCCACAAAAGAAGCAATCCGCGGCGATACTCAAAATGAATTTTGTAATTTATGAAATGCGTTAATTGCATGCAGGAAAGACAAAAGAAAGAGCCTTCTCATTAACTGCACAAACCGTGGGCAAATTAAAGCCGCTCAGCCCATTGTCCTTGTCACTCCTGCCATTATATTTCTCCTCCTGCACCCCCCCACCCGCTCTCATGTCCTGTTATCCCCTCTGCACATACAATTAAAAAAGTCAACACCTTGAATTGAACTCGCACACCCAGGCACACCCCTCTCACACACACACACACAGGTACGTAGGTAATGGCTGGAGGCCGCCTAGGTGAAATCCCTCCGAAGAAGAAACAAAAAAGTTTAGCGCTGTGAAAATTTTCACAGTAATTAGCAAAGTTTTTGAGCCTAAAAAACAAAGGGCATCCGGTTTTTTTTGTAGGCGCGTGTCAGGAGGCACTGGGATCTGATAAAAGCAGCCCTCGACCCCAAGTAAATGATATGCCGAAAATAGTGAGCTAGGATTAGGGATGGTAAATTATATAAATAATTAATTAGTTTAGCTTATTTATTATTATGGAAAAATATTTAGAAGCCAAATTTAATGGAATAAATCGTAGGATCTTGACTAAAAAGCTATTTATACCATTTCTGTTTAGTCAAACAATTAATTTAGCTACAATTATAATTGATATTATTTATTTTATTATATACTTAGCTAACAGAAAAATTAATATTTATTAAGATTATTTATATTCCATTTAATTTATTAATTAATTTTTTTTAAACAAAGATTTGTAGATGCTTTAGAATATTAAAATCGATAGGTTTCGATAGCCAACATTTTGATAAGTACATTTCCTTCAGGGCTGCTCTAGACATTAATCGATATATTTTTTCAAATTTATTTTCTCAACATTCATCACTAGCTGCCACTAACCAACAGCAGTCCCGGCTTAATCCAATTTATTTCAAAGAACTTTGTGTGTGTGGAATAATTTGCATAACTTTGATATGAGCAGCCCATGTGTTTTTCGCTTTTCGGCTTCTGTTTTGAGAGAGGGCATGAATGTGTGTGTGTATGTTGTGTGTGTGTGTGGGTGATAATCACATCCATTTCAGGACTTGAACAATATTTTCAAGAGGCACTCAGTCAAACTGAGAATGAATCCATTTATTGCCTGGCACTTGACAAGTATTACTCATTCAGTGAGGCGACACCTCTGGCCATATTTCAATTATACGAGTTTAAGGCACACCGTTTCGCTTCACAGCTTTCAACTTTCAGAATGAATAAATTGCTGCTGCTGATGCTGCTGCGCAACAAAAGCGGCCAGAAAATGCCCAAATGTATGCAATGAAATTCATTTATTTACGCCTACGAAGCAAACAACAAAAAAAAATGCCACAAAATATAACAAATTAGCATTGAAATGGATATATACCAAAAAGCGAAATGGCAGCGAATTTTTCATAAAATTGGCAGGTTTTTATCGCTTAAGCTTGAGAGTTGAGGACAGCACGCATCAGGGCGCAGGATCTGAAGCTGTAACTGGACCATACCGCCGTGGGTAAACATCACAAATCAGAGAGAATGTTTATACATGAAGCCAGCAGGAGCAGCAGCAGCGGGAGGAGGAAATTTCATAAAAATTAAATTGTGCATTCGTGCAGATTTGTACGCTGAAATTATGACACAATATGCGACAGTAATAAATGTTGAGGCAGACAAAGGGCAGGTAGAGGGGGCTTTTGACTTGCTTTAGTGGCTGGAATGGGATTGCAGCACATCGAGAAAATATTCAGCATCTATATATCAATAGGAAATTGTTTAGATTGTGGTTTAAAAAATAGATACCTTAAATATATTTCTATAGTTGTATTCTTAGTATACCTCCAAGATTGAGATGTATTTACCTGTTTGTGGCAAGTTTTTCTCAGTGTATGTAACATGGTATTGTTAGTGGAGGATCTGCGTTTCCATGGCAAGCCAAAAACCAACTCGGGCAAAACAATTTTCACACGTGCAAGCTGCAAAAGGTGCAGACAAGCTCATAAATTGCCACAGCGATGATGACGATGCCTCTGCAGATGGTGGTGATGATGATGGGATGATGGGAGAGCTAAGAGCTGGGAGCAGGAAGTCTGACTTAGGGCGGGTCACATTTAAATCCTTAAAGGCCCGGCACACCACAAACAAAGTCGTCCGTCGGTCGGTCTGCCCCTCCAAATGTCTGTTTTGCGGATTCTCCTGCTCAAATGCAAATGATCAAAATAATTACATGAAGCGCACTTTTTCCACTCCGCTCCTTTGCACAAAAGCACAAGCGCGCGGTTGCAACTTCAAAATGATGAAAATGAGTTTTCTTTACAAACAAAATTAAAAGTAAAAGGAAGACCGACGACGACGACGACGAGCAGAAGGATGAGCAGCAGGGCAGAGCAGAGAAAATTGCACACCAAATTCAACGATGTGCAAAGTTATTTTTCACAAGTGCTTTGCAGCCCCGTCCATGTCGCCTGCATGTGGATATGGTTGTAAGGATGAGGATGTGGCCATGTGGTTCTGTGGATTTCCGTTAACTTATGGTTAGCAGTCTCTGTGCTGTGCATGTTAGCCGCCGCTCTTCCCCCCGCTTTCCCGCTTGCCGGCGCATATTCCTATTTTTATGCTGTGCAAATGACAGCAATTTTTCATAGGGCAAAGCGCTTGCAAAACTCCCACTCCCACTTCCACACTCCAACTTCCCCTTAACCAGGATCTCACTCGTTTTTGTTGTCCTTGCGAGGTGCCAAGTGACAATAATTTTATCTTTCCCTGCCCAAGAGAGAGACGGCGCACATGCCAATCCTCAGCCCGGCTTTTGTTTCGCTGTCACTGCCTAATTGCCAAGATTTTACGCTGCTTGGTAGACCGAAAGAACCCCAGAACCCCAAAGGCTCCGTTTTCCATTCCATGCCCCACACAAAAACCTTAAATTTTGAGTTTAAGAGCCACCCCTCAAGCGCAGCTGCCTCAGTTTATTACACATACGCAGTGTGGTGCAGCGGAAAAGTATTTAAGTGGAGTGCAGTGTAATCTGTAATCGTAAATTGGTATAATTTGCATGCAAAGAAAATAATGGATAGTGTTTGGGGTTAACAAGGAAGATTTTACTATATAGATTATATTTTTTAAATATTGCAAAAAATATATAGTACAGAAAAAAATGTATATAGCAATTTAACAAGAGTATTTACTACTTTTAATTTATTTAAGGACAAAGTAAAAGTAGTCAAATGTGGATTTATTTTAATAATTGTAAATATTTAATATTTTTTTCGTTATATTTCATTGTACAGCAATTTATACCCAAATTTTCTGTATATATATAAAACAGTCCTTGAAAATTCCAGTGCATCCCAAGAAACTTTGGCTTGTGAACTTTCCACGCATTTAATGTCATTTATAATCCTTGGAAACGATCATTGAGCTGCTCGGGTTTATGGCCACCGATTAATTCCAAAAATACGCATTATTCCCCCCCGTTAAGGGTACATTTCTTTGCCATAGATCGTTGAACCCCAAACTAAGTGCAGCAAACATTAAATTAAAGCAACAACTTGTGCGATATTTTTATGTCAATCATCAAAATCAGATGCCAAACAAGTCGAACGAACGAGCTTAAATCGCTGGCCCGCAGGCAGCGGCGGCGGCAACGACAACTACTCATAACTGTTTGGCTTGCTGTGAAAATATCAATAAAGAAAACTAATGAAGTGCGCGCTGCCTTAAGTGGCTTATTGTCACACTTTGACACCCCCCACACCACACACACACACCCACATGCAGGGTGTCTTTGCCTCTCGTCTCTAGTCTTGCTCTGCGTGTGTATAATGCCAAAGGGCAGAAGAACGAGAACTCAAGGCGTCCGTCCTGCGTGTGTGTGTGTGTGTGCGTCTGTGTCGCGTCGCATCATAAAATCCGCACTTATTACTCCTTTTATGCAACTAAATATGTACTCCCAAGTATATAGCCACAAGGGCGTGAGTGTGTGTGTGTGTTTATTTACTTTGGGTTAAGTGGACACTGTCGCTGGCTTTCTTCCCCGGAGCTGGGCACACTCAAGAAAAAGTGTGACCAAGTGTTTATAGTATGCAGAGAGGTGATATTTTGTTTATTATTATATAGTTTTATATTATATGGTTTTATACAATTTTTTAGAATTTTATAACTTTCGGTTAAGTGGACACTGTCGCTGGATTTCTTCCCCAGAGCTGGACACACTTTGAGAAAAAGTGTGGCCAAGTGTTTATAGTATTCAGAGCGGTAATATTTCTTTTATAATTTTATATAATATAATTTTATACAATTTTTGATAATTTTATAACTCGAAACAAAAGATAGAGGGACTCCCTATATTGTAAATATATTCTTGCTTAGAAAAAAAAGCCAAATCGATCTAGCCATGATGTCCATCGGTCTTTCGTTTTAAGTTTTAAGTTATTTGTTATATACGGTGTATATTATAAACCTCGAGTGATTTTTTCACTAGACCCTAATCAATAGCCTCATAAATCGATTCAGAAAATTCTTTTACTTAAACTAAATATTACATTATATTTTTATGAAGTCCTTTCAAATTATACAACAATTGTTTTCCGTGTTCCTACCCTTCTGCTGTTTATTTTCGGCTATTAGCAGCCAAGGAAGATCCTTTGGGGTCAAGTGGTCGCCGTCCTGCGGCTCTTGTCTCTTGGCTTGCCACACAAGGACTCATACTCATACTCATATTGGCCAGCCAAGTGCTGGCAAAATATTTACGCAACGTCATTGAGTGAGTAAATGCAATTCATGGCACTCATAAATTGCAAATCGTCCGGAGAACAAAAAAAGAACAACAAATAATTAAGAAAGGCAACGGGGAAGATATTATAAGACCCAAGTCTGTGATAAAAGAAAAGCTCTTCTTGGTTGGCTGGGGAAAAGCTCTAGAAAATTCCACACATAGCTTTTCCGCACACAGCTAAGTTCCATGAGAAAAGGTCGTTGTCTAAGAAAACTTGTTTTTTCGGCAACCAAAGTCGAATGTAGATGGCGCTGCTTGGCCAAGATCAAAGCAGATTAAAACCCGGATTATAGGCCAAATTACTTCCTCAGTTACCATCATTACATGGCCCAACAATCACCACTTCCTGCACACAATAAAAGAAACCTCTCCGGCAGTTATTACGCTTAATTTGAAAACATTTAATTACCATTAATTATATTTTTGTATAATTACATTTTCTGTTTTATTGTTACATTTATATGTACGTATGTATGCTCGCAGTGCACATCATCATGTATTATGCTTAGTAAAATCACGCAAATGTTTCATTAAAAATTGATGCCATCATTTTTGTAGAGAGAGAGTGTAGTGAACGACGTGATGTCTGGGGAAGTTTTTGTTTTATATATTTTCGCTGTTTTTTTTTTTGCAGTATCTGTGTCCTTTGCTATTGTTGCAATTAATGTAATGGGCAGTTTATTTGTTGGATTATTGCGTTCCTTGTTTTTGCCAGCTTCCCCATAGCGTTTTTTAATTAAAATTATGAACTCGCTTAGTTGGCATTAAATAACAAATAAAATAAATTCTACATGCGATTTATATAAAAAGTTACACATTTCCTTTTTTTCATTTATGATTTCTTTTTTCTTCGTTTTTGTTTCCGCTCTTCCTCCTGGTGTATACACTTAGCAAAAATATGCATTACAAACTATTAGCAGTGTTGCCCTCAAGCGGGCGGGGGTCGGTTTTGGTGGCGGAGGAGTAAGAGTAGGAGTAGGCGTGGTGTACACATTTAAAACCTAAGAATATCATTCGCACTCTGGATTTGAGATAGAGGCGGAGCATTAGCGATCCATGCAAATGGGGTTAATCGATCACTGGACTCGGCCAGCATCCACTGCTTAGTATCTAAACTGTCCCTTCTTCCCCCTCTCGTTGTGGTAGACCCTCAGGGGTGAGTAGCTTCCATTGCCGTTGCCATTCAGCGACGCTCCAGCACCATTGCCGGCGCCATTGCCATTGCCGGCCCCGTTTCCGGTTCCGGTGCCCGTTCCACTGCCTCCGGTGTTGCCAAAGTTCTGCGAAGCGGAGCCGGAAATCAACTCCTCGGAGTGCTGGGGCTTGGCGGTGCAGCGAGGCGCCAGGACCAGGTTGTAGATCCCGAAGTAAACCAGAGCCACGATTAAGGCCACAATGGCCAGCCATTGGTAGCAGCACGACCAGTACTCCAGCTTGGGGTTCTTCTCATCGCGGGCCAGGCCAATCAGAGCGCCAAAGCCCTTGCCTGGAAAGGAAACATACAAGAAAATTAATTAGTAAATTAAATAAATAAAAATTTAAGCAAAATCCTACCCAATCCAAAGAAGGCCAAGACAGCGATGGCCTGTCCGGTGGCTGTAAGCTTCCTGGGCATGGCATGGCGCATATACAGGATAATGGTGATCCAAAGCAGACCAATCACCGCCGGCTCAATCACCTCCATGACAACGGTCAGCCACTGGCAATCCACATCACTCAAGGCCGTAAAGCGAATGACAAAGATGGCCAGGCCGCCAATGAAGATGTTCGAGTGTCCACAGTATTCGATGAACTTGTCCACGTTGAAGAACAAAACCAAGATCAGGATCAAGCCCGAGTAGCACACGGCATTCGCATCGGTGAAGGTCCAGCGCAGGTAGCTGTGGATGCTGCTCCAGAAGGTTCCAAACAGAATCGAGATCAGCGTCAGGATGAAGATCTCGGGGCTGTAGCGCCGAATGGCGGACATGGGCACCACCAGCATGCCGGTTTTGGTGTGCCACCACCATTCCGGTGGACTGAGAGGCATCTGCGAGGCACACAGCAGGACCACAGCGCCCAGCACAAAGCACACAATGAAGATGATCAGAGCAGCCAAGGCAGCATCCTGATTCGGTTCATTCTGGAAGAAGAACAGGTCCAGTGGCGAGAAGAGCACCACATAGCCAATGGCACCCCACACATACTGCCGGCACACCTCGCCCCGGCCCTCGGAGGTCTCACGCACTGCGATCACGATGGCGGTATTCAGGAGAGTCAGGGCAGCCATGGGGAAAATGTCGCCCAGCAGACGGATGATTGTATAGCCAACAAGGGTGTCCTGCACACTGCCAGTGGTCTGAGGGAATAAGGAATAATATAATAAATATTTTTTCCTTAAAAAGAAATCCATGTATAACCACTCACATTGGTACATTCGCTGTCCGAGAGCACGCTCTTCTCGTGGTAGGGATTCACCACCTGACACTCGATCATAGGCTTGCAGTTGTCGCTGTTATCCTTCACCTTCTTCAGGTCCTTCATGTACTTGGCCTGCTCGGCGGGTATGTTGCACTGGAAGCCCTCTGGAAAAGGCAAGACTTCAAAGTTAAAACCACTCCACGTTATCCTCTCCCAGACTCTAACTCACCCAAGGGATACTGGCACCAGCCATCATAGTCGTCATCGTTCTTCTCCTTCTGGCTAATGGCCGAACCCATGAGGGCGTCCATCACCACGCTGGTGGTGTCCTCAGTGTAGGCGTGGCAGTGCTTAACAATATCCTGACCCTCCTGGTTCCTCTGGGTGAGGCACACGTGCGGTGGCTGGACATAGACCTTCTTGGGAGCGGTCTTCACCTGACGCACACTACGGTGAACCATGGCCTCGGCACTGAGGGCCTCCACACCAGCACTGTCCGCCGGATCAGAGCTCTCCAGATCCCTTCGCGTGCGCAGGCTCTCCGTAACGGCACTGGTGGCCTCGTCATCGTAGTCGAACTCCGAACTCTGCTCCGTCGAGGGAGCCAGAGTCGGTTCCTCGGCCAGCCAGGCCACATACAAGGGCTCATACAGCTTGGGATTCTGGCAGCTGTAGGTGCAGCGGGTCAAGTTGATGCTACCCTCCTTCTGCTCCCAACGACTGCAGCTGGCATTCACGCCGCACTTCTCCTGAAACAGGAAGCCGCCGCTCTCATCACAGCCGAAGCTGACCAGAGGTTCGTGCGATTCCGAACGGCTGACATCCGGAATGGCGAACAGAAAGGCGTAGATGAAGGCGGAGATGAGCAGGAAGACGGCGGTCAACACTCGCAGAGTGCGTCCAAAGGTATTGGGGTTCCTGGCCGCCAGTCTATCCGCCCAGGGACCTGCAATCAGAGGACCCAAAATGGACACAAAGGGCGCCAAGATGGTGATGGTGCGGTATTCCGAGAAGTTAAGACCCAGCAGCAGAGGCTTGGTGGCATGAAGGACATGCAAGGCAGCCAGACCTGAAATAATAAATTATATATGAGATATAGTAAAATCTGTATCTTGTAGCTCTAATTAGTATCTCAAAAACTTACCGCTAATGACGAAAAACACCACAAACTTGAGCGATATCAACGTCTTGTTGACACGCGGCTTGCGTTCGGCTATGAAACCCATTTTTCCTTCCTTTGGTTTGCTACAAACTATCTATATATAATCTCTGTGATTAAGCCACCTTTTCGGGGGGGCGTTCGTTCTCCCAGTTTAGTTTCCTCTACTGCCTATCGTTGGGACTTAGTTCAGCATGTTAGACTCGTTGGGTTCTGCAAGGAGAGAGAGAGAAAAATATAAATTAAATAAGAAATATTTCTATAACAAGTTCTGGAAAGATGAGAGACACCTCTTAACCGCAAAGTCAACTAAAACCGCAGTTACTGCTTACACTAGAAATCGAGGGTTTAATGCTGTGATAACTATTTATACACCCTACCTAAATATCAAACTGTGTTCTATCCAATTTGTGGGGATATTAAAAACCAATCGAGCCATTTGATGCCACCCGTTGTTGATAAACATTCCAAAAATGATTGGGGAAACGCGGCCAGAGACCCCCATTTACAGATATGTATATAGATATAGCTAAATATATATATGTATATATGGGTGACACAATGGGGTGTCAAAAATAAACAAGTGTCAATAGTCAATAGGCCACAGACGACATTCAGTGCGCGCAGCGGCAGGCAAATTACTCGTAACACAACAATAACTGAACACACACACACACAGAAACAGGTCTGACAACAACAACAACAAACAACAACAAATAACAACAATAGTGTAATATATATTGTGTCTGCCCTAGACATAAATTTAAATTAACTGTCAACGAAATTGTCAATGGCACATATGTAGCTTTAATCGTCAGCGAACTATTATAAGATTTTATGATTAACAGGAGGAGCTACACAGGGTGGGTTTAATGGATGTTTTCGAGGCATATGCGACATGGAAATAACTTGATAATAAATAACTAATAATTTTATAATAGATATTAGTAAAAATATAAATTAAATAAGCTTGAAAAATTCCCCCTAATGGTAAGGGATCTTAGAAAAAAACTTAGAGAGATTCGAAGTATGAAATGATACGTTATCATTATTAATTTCTCTAAATTATCCAAGAATGCTTCTTAAATCCACATAATTCCCCAAGATTTTATGATAAGCAGGGTGTAAGTATTATATACACACACTTAATGCAACCACTAGACAGGGCATTAAACCCACTCGACAAGTAAATTGCTTGATAATAACTAAACTGCATGTGTCGCTGAGGAAGAAGCCCACTCTTTGCTCCTGCATCTGAATTGCAATTTGCAAGATGATACTTAAAGTGAGGCCCACGAGGCACTCTTCTCTTCTCCAACTTTGACAATGCAAGTCGGAAGGGAAAACGAAAGTGCCAGACAGCGGCGGCATTCATATATTTTCCAGTTGCTGCTACTGCTCCACAGAGAACAAGAAACAAAACAAGATTTTACTACAAGTAGTAGCCAAACCGGTTTGATACAAGATAGGCAAATTACATCACCCCTAGAGCAGAAAGCGAAACATTTGACTGACTCTGCCTGCGATCTGTGATCTACGCCCCCTAAAAAATATACAAAACATAAAAAAAATACAAACCGAAGAAGGCCATCGAGGCATTTATAAGACATCTGCAAAATCTCAGAAGATCCATCAGTTAATTGGAGAACTTACAGCCCAAGGTTCGATTTACACACGATATATATATAGTGTTTAGGCTCTTAATGTTACACTGCCTTAAGGTCCAATCAATAATCCCCGTTGGCCTTGCCAAAGGTCAGGCTAAACGCAAACAAAAATCAATAAATAAACATTATCTTTTGGGCTAGCTAATGAATCATCCCGAAATGCTCTCTAATCTGAATTATAAATAAAAAGCTGGCGTAAGAAATCTGTGGAGATTTTCTTGGGTTATCAGTTGGTGGGTGAAACAAATTGTTTCGACGCCAAGAAATATATATTAAATATGGGAATACACTCTGGAAAAAGTAGAAACATTTCTGTTATGGTATCTTTGAGAGGCTATTTATATTTTACAGTTTTAATAAATATATATAAAAGTAGCTTATATATCAGATTACCATTTAACACCTAATTTTACTAGAGAACAACTTTAAGATAAAATATTCTATAGGAAACCTAATTTAAAATATCAAAAATCTACAGAATATTATCAATGGCACGTTCGTATTTTTTTCGGTACTATTAAACATATCTAAAATTGTTTTAAAACCTTCAGAAATTATATTTTGTAAGCACTTGAGCTTTAAAAACCCAAAACCCCACAGAATATTGATATTTTTCCGGTGTAATAAACTTTATTATTGCCAGCTTATCTCAGCATCAGCATTGGGGATTTAGACTAGGCGGTACGAAAAAAAAGGTCAAACTGCTAAACAAAAGCCAGCAAACTAGCAATGCATGACGTAAGCCGGCAAACAACAAATAAATAACAACAATACGAGAGCAGCTATAAAAAATGTCGTTGCTGGGTTTGAGACCGAAATTCAAATTAGTAACCAACCAGCAACGGCCAGCAAAAACAAAAAAAAAAACGAAGCTTCAGTTTCAACTTAATGACAAAACGCCTCGCACGCACACCCTAAAAAAAAAACAAAAAACAGAGAAGAAAAACTAAAACCCAATATATAAAACAAAACCATCCGAAACCCGGACGGACCACCAGTGATTGCCCCACATGGGCACTATGTATGACACAGTGCGCTTATTTATGACCTAAGGTAAACTTTGGCCGGCGCTAGCCCCAGCGAAAAAAAAAATACCTACAAAATGGCTACCATTTTCCATTGCGTGTTTGGGGATATACAATGTTTGAGATCGGAGGAGGAGTAGGTGGAGGAAGAACCATCCAATGGAATTACTAGCGAAAACCCACGGGAGCCACTGGCATTTGACAATTAACTTGCTGTACAACGACGCATCGAGTTCAGGCGACAAAAATCTGAGGTTGCATCTACATATATAAATTAGATTCTTATACCTTTAAAATAAATCATATTTAAGCCTTTGGAATTCCAATATATTTTCTTTTAAGTAGTGCTGCCCTTCACGCCCATATCATCCAAGAAAGTATTTAAGTTTACCAAATACTTGAGATGTTTTTCTTTCAATTTTGTCACTTGCTTAAATATAAGAAAGGAATGTATATTTTATGTGTTTTAAAGTTTACAAGAAATCAGAGCAGCAGCCTGGATTATTTAATTGTTAATGACCTAGCCGTAATCGTCATCAGCACACAATTTCTAAACAACCTCATCAAGCTTTAGTTTGCAGCTAGATTTTAATGCCAATTTTACAGCTAAGCAGACGGTGCCCTTTTATAATCTTTTTGGCTTTTATTTCAATATAAATAATAGTACAACTTCACGTTTTTTCCCTCAGTGCACTCAGATGATCGTCTGCTTTTGGGTACTTCCCCTATCTAGCCTTATAATCGACGGCTTTGCCGCCTGCGCAAATGTATCCGCGTTTTCTTTGGCGTTTTCGCCACACTTCACCCGCTTGCAACTTTTACACTCGGCTGGAAATTAGTGTTCCTCTGCCTTTTGTTTTCGACTCCAAAATAAAAGAAACAAAAAATACAAACAAAAAACCCCAACTGTGAGAACTCTGCGTGTAGTGTAAGGGGGAACTTGATGTTGTCGCCACCGGGTCGGTAATTATGTACGAATGTAGCCGAGTATGTGCCCGAAAATAGAAACTTAATTACAACGAAACGGCAATTGCCATGAACGGTCGGGGGGGGCATGGGTGCATGGCTTATTCGCCCTGGGTGACCCTCTATTATTTATCAGTTGCCCAGTAAATCACTTTGTAAATGTCAATTAGTGATAAGGCCAAAGACAAGGGACCACAGACAATGAGGTAATATATTTGCGCATGCCTTATGCAAATCTCCATTTCTATTTGTTAGCATTGATTTGGCTTGGTTTGCAGCTGTTTGTTTATTTGCCGTTGTGTTTTGCCCAAGACTTTTTCACACCTTTACGGGCAGCTGGAAATTTTGAGTATTTTTTTCGCCATGTTTACCCGCTCACTGTGTCTATATTTTGACTGCCACCACAGCCAGTGTTTGGCTACAAAGTTGCTACTGCACTTGGAAATAAATTTAAAGAAGTCCCTATTTGCATGGAATATTTATAAATTTATTAAAAAACAAGTAGGAAAAGCTAACTTCGGGCGGAACCGAAGTTTATATACCCTTGCAGATAATTTGTTACT
>JAEIIU010050380.1:0-21057 GCA_018874675.1 Drosophila baimaii
ATGGCGCACCGATACTTTTCACAAAATTCCAAAGATCCCAGATAATGTGAAACCACAATCGAGTTAGCAGAACTTGGTAGTGAGTGTGTTCGACAACGATTTCAAGCGAAGTACTCAAACGGCTCCTATCTGCCGCCCCTCTGCCGCTCCTCCTTTTCCACCCCATCCTAGTCCACCAGATACTATATATATATATATATATATATATATATATACATGGTATATGGTGTATATGAGACTCTACGCTCCAGCTGCTTATCGTTTATGGAGGTGGTTAGATGGTTAGATCGCTGGCTGGCTGGAGCTCTCGGTTCGATACTCAATGGGACGCGTCTGATGGCGATGACGCCGCCACTCGAGAGGCTCCAGCTCCGAATGTGGATGTTGCTGACTTGTACCGACTGGAGGGAGTCTGATTCATGCATACACTTCAAGAAAAAGCGAAAATAAATCAAACTTTATTTGAAATTTAATGTTTTGTTTTAACCAACTCTTAACGAGTTCTTGCAATATTATAATATTTGAATTTCGTCTTAATAAAAGGGGTAATAAATAATAACAAATCTTCAAACAACAAATATTTTTAAAGATATAATCTTGAGTTTCATTAGAAACTTAATATACAAAATTTATAACTGAGGTGTTCTGAAAATATAGGATGATAAACATGGAAGATATTAGACAATAAAACAGGAACCTTCTATCTATCTCCCTTGCACACGCTTCAAGGATTCATATCCCAGTCGGCGGCGTCGGGTATTATAATTATAGTCCGAAAGCAACGCAATGAAGGAGTAATTACTCACCCTTAAAAGTATCTATATTTGTTAAAAAATTATGAATCCTTTGTTTTTCTAGTAATATTTTTGGACTGCATCTCTCTTACCAGCTATATTTTTTCTCTCAGTGTCGATAGCCGAGAAGCAGCCCCCGAAACCCACTGACCATGATGATGATGCACAACAGCGCCGCAGCAATCCTCCGGCATGAAGAGGCCAGGTGACTGGGTGATTGGACGGATGGCATCGATGCTTCGGCTGACGAAATTAGCGCACGGCACGAGGTCTTTTACGTTGGAAAACCCCCAAAAATAAACGCAGATACGCTGCTGCTTGGCCGCTGGCCAACTAAGACCGCCTTATCACATAGACCCCGTCAGAAAGTGGAGTACGTGGGGGTACTGGGTACTGGGTACGGGTACGGGTACGGGTTATTCATCACGGGGCAATCAATTCCCGCACGGCATGATTTAATGATAGATCGTCGGGTGTTGCATCAAGGAACCGAGCCGAACGAACCATCCATCCATCCATCTATTGATTGCGCCGCCGTCATAATTCCCGACGCCGCAGTATCATAAAAACCCCGGACAGTCTGTATCTGTATCTGTATCTGTATCTGTATCTGAAGGAATGGTATGTTGGCCATATGATCTCTACCTGCGGCAGCCCGAGGAAATGCGGCGCGTGTGCTAATCGGTGACCATCTCGAGGCATTCCGGGTGCACACAATGCCACAAATTATGACCAGACTCTGTTTGCAGACCGTGGAGTCCCAGGAGTAGTGTCGTTGATCCGACAAAGTCAATTGGTTTCTAACGAGTAATGGACTCCGTCTGAGAAGTGCAACATGCATGAATGGTCCCGCAACAGACGCAATATTAGGCCAGCCAGGAAGGATATTGATCTGAAATTTGGTATCCTATATCTAGAAATCTTTAGTAATTACCAGGAAAACCGGGAACCTTCTCTAACTTGTTTCAGATTATTAACAGAAATGAAAACATCCAAGCCAAGATCATATTTAGATTTATCAGTTTTATGTGGTTATGACACTGCAAAAGTGTTCAACAGATTTGACCTATTTCAGTTAAGTTAAGAACCTTAGTTCGTAAATAAACAAAAATAAAGAAGAGAGGGAAACTAATTGGTAGCCCAATCATCTATTTACGAGAAGGTTCAATCCCTTTTTGATAGATCATTATCAGTTGTTCAAAATTGTAAACCTAACAAATCATACATTGATTCACCACCTCTTATCTTTGGCATTTCAGCATGACATTTTGAATAAATCAAAATATTTTGAAGATAAACACAATTGCCGAAGTTAGATTAATGTTTGCATCATATGCAAAATATATTCGATTTCTTTAGTTATCGGAATAATTATGAAGTTAAGCCACCTATTATCAAACCATTTAATTAATACTTACTGCTTCTGGTACTAAGGGTTCTAAGAAATAATAGTCGTGTGGAAAATATGCGCTGCTTAAACGGCAACCAGTCTTTAGAATGAATCCTGCCTACACCCGATCCACACACACACACACACACACACAGACACACATATCGGGGAGTTCCCCCACACCCCATTTGTTTACATTGGATTTTCGCCGAATCCCGAGCCATTTACAATAGTTTACCTCTCAATTTCGGTTAATAAAGTGGGGGCCCGACTGGCACTGGCACTGAACTGGTGGTGGTGGTGGTAGCGTTGGCCCACTTGTTGTGTCATATTTTATTTTCCTATGGCAGTAAACAGTTTGCACCCACTCCCCTGGGCCCCACAATGCGAAAAGCGGGGAATTTCGCCAAAAGGCAAACTGTAAACTGACGCATTCTACCAGCTAACGGCATTTGTTTGGCCACAAGTCGCGGGATACCCCCTATGATAAGGGGTGTATGGGTTGTGGAAAAAAAAAGATAAAATAAAATACTGCAATTCCGCTTAACAAGGAGTATCTCTAGGGCCTACAAATCAGGGTATTCCTCTCATGTCAACAAAATAGAAGCTTTGAATTAATTAAAGCAAAATAAGAAATGTAAATAAGAAATGTAAATTATGAAAATGCAACCTATTCACTTAAGGTGAAGTACATAAGCAATATAAAAATAAATGAATATCCCACCACCTTTTTTTTTCTTAGTTGTTAAAACTTTAAATAGAGTTAGTAATTAAGAAACAAAAAGAATCTTATAAAATAATAGAAGGAACGGAGTAGAAACAATATTTTGTAACAATTTAATTTTAGTAAACATAATAGTTGTTACATTGTCTTTTTTATTTATTTTTATTTTAGAAAATTTAATATAATATGTAATACTAAGTCTAATGGGTATCTGTGTACATTTGAGTGCTAGTGACTAAGACCTTCGACTACATTGTTTATATAATTATATGAGTATACTCAAAATATTCCAGGGTATGCTTGACTTCGCTTCGCTCTGTGCCAATCTTTCTTTACGAGTTTGGTGTTGGCTTGCTGTTTTCCAGCTTTTATTGTTATTATTAAACAAGCCGTTTGCCTGGTCATAGTTATTGTTCTTTTGCCGTTGCGGGATCCGGGCTGGGGGGTGCAAAGTTTAGGCAAAAGCATAAAAAGCGAGTCAGTAACAGAAACACACACAAAAAAAGGGGAAGAATATGAAAAAAAAATAAAAATAACAAAAATGCGGCGTGCGCCTTTTTTAATAATGTTTATCAGCCGGCCGATGTGTGTATATACTGGCGGCCAACATAGTAGAAGCGATTTACTTATCGTATTTTGATTATATTATTTTTTTGTAATTTATTCTATTTATCATTTATTTGAAGTCCCTAAGGATGTCTCCCAAGCCTGGGAGTCCTTTTAAAACCTATTTTAGTGCTTAAAAGAGCAGAAATAATTATATTTTAATTAAACTTAACCTCATGATATTTGTGTTTCATAAGCTTTTGTTTTATGAATATAATTTGTATATGCATTATGCATTCTAAATATTTTTAGGAAGCAAGTACAAAATAGATAAATGTGTTCCCACAATCCTCATAAATGTAATATTGATAATAATAAAATCAATATTAAATATAGTAAAGACAATATACGGATTTCCTTTCCACCTACGAATAGTGCTAATATTTTAGCCACCGCTGCAGGTGGGGCCAAGTGGGTGGGAGTGGTGTGTCTGCTCAGTCACCTTGACATGTCACTGGTGACAATAGCAATAACAATAATAACAACAACGGCAACTGGTAAAAAAAAACCCGCACTCGCGCCCCTTAATTGCGTTAACTGAACCTTTAGTGGTGCGAATTAAAAACAATTATAGTTTTGGCTTTGGCTTTTGCATTAATTAAATCAAAAATCACACAAAACGAAAGTGAATATCAGGAATTGCTGCGCTTAGAAAATAATACACTGTTCGCTGTTGACACTGTACCAAAATAGGGGTTACTTTCCGATTTATTCGTATTTTGTTATTATAAAAATGTAATATATTATAATGAATAAATGTATTTAATTTTAAAATATTATTACTATTGTTATTTCTTATTTATTATTTCATTTATTATTATTATATTCATCAAAATATAATAATAATATACATTTTTAATGGTAGCCTTTATTAAAATGTTAATATTTCGTTTTTTATTTTATTGTATTACTTAAAAGAATATTTATTTTTATTATTTCTATTTTTCTATTGATTTATTATTATTATTATTATTATTATTAATTAATGTATTATTATTATTATTTAATTCACAATGCTAGTTTTTTACATACAAACTTTCTTTCTGTGTAGAAGTAGCGCCAAGGCATGGGGCCAGAGCACATTCAACGTTGAAGATCAGAGCGTGTGATCTTTTTGTTTTGTTTGTTGTTGGTTTTAGCATTGTTTGCCATTTGTTTTATGCTAACTTAAATGCTAACTAAATGCTGGCAATTAAATGTTAATGTTAATGTTAATGCTGCCACTGTTGCTGCTGCTGCTGCTGCTGCTGCTGCTGCTGTTGCTGCGCTGCTTCTTCTACGCTTTTCTGCACTTTCCGTCTCCATTGAACGGCAAATTGAAAAGGGAAATTGAAAATGAAACTGAAACAGAACAGAGATGGAGACAGGGGGCGAACAGCTGAAACTGTAACGGTTTCTCAGCTGTTTGCATATGGCAAAAATGCAATTGTTGTTGCCATTCTGATATTGTTGTTGCCTTAATGTTGATTTAACACGCATTGGCAACAGTAGCGGCATAAATATATATGTATGGTTGTTGTTGCTATTATTATTGTTTTAACCCAAACACCCACGCGCAAGCGCAACAACAGCAACATAAACACCTACAAATCAACCAGTACAGTGGTCGATAAAAATTTAACTTTTTAATTTATTAATGGCTTAATGGAGTTGTGGCATTTTTTATATAACGTATTAGGAGTGAAGAAAATAAGGAAATAACATTTTTAAGGTTAATATATACAAATTGGTAAAGGGTTTTCTCAAATTCAAATATCTTTAACTTGTTCAGAAAATAATGTTTCAAGTTGACAATATTTTTCGAATAAGCGCAAAATATTCAAAAATTAGAGAATAAACAAGCTTCCTAAATAATAATTTACAATTATTCCGCATAAATTTTTCGATTCCACCACTGTACATTTGTTTATGATCCACTGTGCAAATTTTTTTCAAGTTCATTATAAATAAAACGTAAATATTATTAAATTGTGTGCAAACACAGAGCGCGTTGCACGTGCGGGCCTTGTGTGTGTGTGCGTAGGGGCGCGTGTGCGCGTGGGTGTGAGTGTTCGAGTGTTCGAGTGTGAGTGAGCGATGGGCGAGTGTATTGAACTCTTGCTGCATTTTTTGCACAATTTCGCTGTCTTTTCATCGCTGGCGTCGCCGTGTTTTCTTGCATTTATTTATACATTTTCTGCACTGTTGTTACAATTGTTTCGAGTGTCGAAATGCGATCGAATTTATTAATTTCAGAGGGAAGCTGCCGTATAGGTTGGGGTCACCCAATTTACCTCAAGAACCGCTCTCCTGGCTGCAGCAGGGCAGCTGACACCTTTGCTCTCTTGACCCTTTGCCTCTGCCTTCTACCCCTTCCCTTCAACCCAAGGCGGTCAACTGTAACGCCGAAAGTTGTTGCTCTTCTTATTCTTTGTCAATACACTGTGAGAAAAGGCACAGCTAAAACTATCAATGAAATATCTGTGTTTTCTTCAAATAGTGCATTTATTATTATAATTATTATACCAAAAAAAACACTTTAAATATTTGATTTGCACTTTTAAGAAGTTAATGTAAACATTTTTGGTTTATTATTATTATTATTATTATTAATTTAATAATACTATAATTCTGTTAATTGAATTTCTATACTACTTCGTTTTCTTTATTTATTCCAAAAATATTTCTTGCAGCAATGTTTTACATTTGACATTTTATCCAGAATGGGACACATGGAAACTATTTTTATCTATAACCGAACCATTACTGATTACGGATTTTCCTCAGTGCCTTGATGTTAATTTGAATGTTGGCTGATTGCCGATGACGCACCCCGAAAAGGCGCAAAGGTGAAAATGTGAAAAGGGACCGGGAAAGAAGAGACCCGATCGTCTCCGACTTCCGTTTTGGGCAAAGTTTGAGGTTAAGGTTGAGGAACTGCCCAGGAAGTGTCCGCACGGGGGTTAATGGAATGGATGTGACTGTGCACTTGGATGTATGTAGATACATTTGTATGCATGTATCTGTGGCTCTAGATGAAATCATCTCCCCTTCCCCCCTCCCCACCTCGAAAGCATGAGTTGCGCGTGAGCGGGAGGAAAATGGTGCGCCAGACAGAGAGGGCTACAAACATGGTGACCAATGGCAACGGGATTTACCCGAAATCCAAAATGCATCCAAACACACACATAAGCATCTGAGTGTGTGTGTGTGTGTGAGTGTGAGTGTGGGTGCTGTATACAGTGGAGTCCCTTCAATTACACGCTGACATTAAGCCTTGTTCTGGGCGATCTGATTGCTAATTGTAATATTAATGGTAACTGATGAAATGGCAACTGCCTTATCTCAGTTATAAACCTTTATAGATTTCTCCTCTAGTGACAACACCATATTTAGCCTATTCATTCAATGCTATTTATAATGCACGGCATGGTATAACATTGTTATATTTAAAGATATTCTGGTTTCATGTTTATTGAATGGCTCTTTGAGTTTTCATTGAAGAATTTTCAGTTCAATCGACTTTGAACCTCAGAAGTATAGTTTTTATTTGTTTGAACTTAATGCAAATAAACATGGGTTTTTAAGTACTTAATTTGAGCCTTAGCCTGAATTCTCATTTCTTATCGAATTTCGTTTAAAGTTTTTTATCGTCATTGCGACAAAGAAAAGATTTCAGGGTTAGTGTTTAGTTGGAAAAACATTTACTATGCGAAGACTGCAAAATGTTTAATAACTTTAACATTTTCTTTAAGGGGGACTTATAAATGTAGTACGTTCCTTGTGAAAAATTGATAAAACCCATTTAAAATCGATAATAAATAAAAAGAACATTTCAACAACATTTATGCTATATGAAATCATTAAAAAAAAGTTCCTTAAATATTTTAAAATAACCCCCTGAAAATCTTTAATACTCTCTTAAAAGTTTTAATAGAATAGAACCCTTAAAACGTTCCCAAAGAGTCATTTAAATATCAATAAACTATACAAAAATCAATAAAAACCCAAAACATTTAAAAATTGAAAGTCAATTGTGGTTTATGTTCTTTTTGGCAAAAGTTTAAGGTAGTTAAGCAACTTAAAAATGACCTTCCCTTCAAAGCGCGGAAAATTACGGCTTCACAGTGGCCACTGTACTCCCAACAAGTCGCATAAGGAAGAGGAGGAGGAGGATGAGAAACAAGAAAAAGAAGTCTTCTGCTGCGTCAACGCCTTCTCTGGTCTTCGCTGCTCTGCTCCTCTCCTGAAAGATGAGAGAGGAGAAAAAGCAGAGGTATTGCCTTCCCGCTCTGGCTCACACGCACATGCGTGCGCCCCTCCAAACGTGACAGTGTGTGTGTGTGTGTAATCCTATTTGCGCCCAAAAATAAAACGACGAAGAGGCAAGAAAGAAAAATCCAACAAAGAAGCAGAAGCTGCCATTGCGTCGACAGCGCAGTCAGCGTCTCGAGTTAGCGCGCCGCGCGCGTACTCTCTCTCTCTCTGCAGTTTTATCTAACCCACACCAAGAAGGGAAAGCACGCACACCACGACACCCATCATGCCAGAGCAGAGCAGAGGAAGGAGAGAGCAGAGCAGAGTAGAGCAGATACACTCCTCACCACGTGAATAGGACACTCCACTATGTTCCTTCTAAATCGTCCCTACCATGGGGATGAAGTGAGATGGAAACCTAATTCTTTTTTTATAATAGAGTATTTTATTTTGTGTTAATATGAAGCTTTTAAAAACCAATAACTTAACAAAAGTAGTCTACTTTTATTGGACGCTAATTAAGACGCTGTGTGCTTTGAGGACGGTTTACGGGACGATTTTTATTAATTTTTGTCGTTATATACATATAATCAGCTTTAAAAATACTCATCGTATATTTTTAAGACTTGCTTTGCCACCAAAGTTGTCCCATTTTCCCACTTTTGCGATAAGTATCATTCGAATTTGACATTGTTCTTAATAAAAGTATATTTTCTGCATTAGTAAGTACACTAGCATATCTAGATAACTTACTTTAAGAAACCGCTAAACCATTCCGGGTTTCTCTTGACCTTAAAGGCTTTTAGTGTAATTTTTCTCGTAAACCCCATCTCCCATTTAAATAAATTTGTCGAAGCTAACAAAAAAAAAAAAAATTGAATCTCTACCTCACTTCATCTCAATGGTTAGATAAAATGAACATCGTAGGGGATACCCTATTAAAGTGGCGAGGAGTGTAACTGCGCTCGCTCTCGGCTCAGCTCGTCGCAGCAGCGGCAGAGGCAGCGCGGCAGAGCAGCAGAGCAGCGCAGAGCAGAGCGACGTGCGCTTTTATAAATACAACTTCGTAGATACGCCATCTACACATTCGTTCATCTTCTGCCCGAACGGTAAACGGTTGCGCTGCGGCTGCGCTCAGAACTCTCGTGCGCGTCAACGCGAAAGCATCTGCGGCGCCTCCTAAAAAAAACTAACAGCCGAAAAGCCAGCGAATGACCAGCAGACATTGCTTAAATCTAAATACAAACACACATAAAATACAAGAGTTCTCAAAAATCGAAGCAGATACAAATACTAAACAAACAAAAAGTACAACAAACACTCTGAGTGCTACACACAATATTTTTTTTAAGTTGCAAATTTGGATTACCACGGCTACAGCACAAAACTTATTTCTTAAAACTACCAAAGAAGTGTGATCAGTGTGAACGGAAGTGCTACAAATAAATTAACAAAAAAAAAAAAAAAAAAAAACCAAACTATTGCGAAACACAACTAAAAACGAAAAAAAAACGAAACCAAAAAGCTACCAAAAATCTGTAACCGAAGCTCAAGTTGATGAGAAATCCGTGAGTTGGAATGCCGTCGCAACTGTTGAAAAAATATCACAGCTAAAAAATCCACAAAGGTAATTTTTTTACTGTGTCTTGGATCCTAGATATTGGCCCGATTTATTTTTTGTTTTTGTGCCGTGTTGTGAGTGAAGAATTTTTTGTTTTTTGGATAAAAAGCCAATCAAGCCGAAGAAAATTTGGATTACCGAAAGGATACATTTCGAAATGAACTTTTGTTGGAGAAAATCGTTGATTTAAGAAAATAGGCCCAGGGAAAAACTCTAAGAATGTAGTAACAGGAAAATTTCCTAACTTATATGAGGCTTCTTTTAATATTAAAGCTCTCATAATTCAAGCTACAAATATATTTTAGAGCTGCAACTCAAATGCAGAAATACTATTTAGTATTTAATTTCAATCTTGTAAGAGGTTTTTTCTCTACTTCTAAAGGTTAAAAACTGTCTAGTATTGGATTTATTACATAAATTACATAAATAATATTATATTACATTAAAACAGAGAGGCAGAGGAAAAAACTCTCCACCCTAAACTTGTATAATGATCTCATTTCTACCTTACCCATTTGCAAGCTCAATTTTTGTTTTGATTTTTTTGGCATGCCACTTTATTTATATATTTGAACAGGCGTGACATTTCAATTTATGTTCTTTTCGAGTCCTTCCCCCATGAAACCCATATTTTTTGGGTCAAGTTCTGCCTGCAATTAGCGCGGTCAAGAATTAACCATGACCAATGGCCAAAAAAACCCTTGAACTCTTGACACACACAGAGTCCAAAAGGCGAGAAAACAAACCAGAACCAGAACGCAATCGCAATCCGGGGATGATGATGATGAGTTCCCTGTAGAGTGTTGAGTTTAGGGTTAATGCAGATTGATGATGATCTGCTTAATATGGGGCGCTATGTGTCAAACGGTTCACTACACTCGGCTTTATTTCGTTAGATGGCTAGCGATCGCCGCTTGTGTTTTTGGCTTGACCTTCTTTTTTTGCCACCGACTAGTTTACAGTTGGCACTCGTTCATTGATAAATCCTGGGGCCATAAAGGTGTGCGATTCCGATTTTGATTCCCCGCCCAAAAGTCGCCAGGGAGGAAGGAAGGGAATCGAAGTCTTTATCTCAATGACTTGTCATGACTCATGACGAAATTGAAATCAGCCAACCAAAATGAAAGGCCAAACCGAAAAGCCAATGGACAACAAACAACTAACACTTGTACAAATGCGAAAAAAAAATATATACATAAATGTGTGTGTACATACGTTGGGGGGTTCGTTGTTATCGGTAGAAATTTTTGATCAGCCTCTGAGGTTTTCGGTGTGGGAGTTGGGAGGATTTCCAAAATTGATCCACACCAACAACAACAACAACAACAGCAACTACAACAACGAAGGCAACGGCAATTAGAACACCACTAATAGTCATAGCCTTGATAACAGCAAAATGTTAATGAGTGAGCCCACATTCTTCACCAGAAAACAAAAAAAAAAAAAAACAAACAGCCCACACAAGATAAGCGGCATTGGGGGGCACTGCCAGATGCATATTAGATTCACCTCCTTGCATGCGGCAGCCTTGCCAGATGCGTGCAGTTTGCAGGAGATTGCGACAGTGGCGAATTCTTCCTATTGGAATTTGGCGCTCAGAGCGATTTCGCTTCTGTTTCAATCATTGTTTATTATTTTTCACAGTCTCATTTTTCATTTTTCTCTTGCTGTGCGTGTGGCTGTTCGATCAGCTGTTTACGGGACGGATGACTCAAGATCTGTTCTTGAATTACACGGCAATCAGACAGTGAAGAATGCAGGCGGCATTGCTTTATACCTCCTTTAACCGGGTATCATCATTTCAAAGCTGAAGACTAGTCTTCTGTGGTCAGTAAACATAGCCGAGAAATGTATGCATGCATTTTGTGTAATTTTTTTGTAAGCCAAGGGAAAAGGATAGGGTAGAGAAGAAGCACAACTAAAAATATAAAAAATTAAAGTTATTAATAAATAAGCTGTGAAAAAAGCTTTCAAGCATTTATTTATACTCTTCTTCGCCTGTTTTACTAAGTTTATGTATGTAGGGTCTTGACTGTATGTTCCTGAACTCAGTTTTTTATGACTTTATATTAAGCAAACAATGTCTTTTTTGGGGCTTTTTATTATAGTTTACTTTTCATTGGTTTCATTTACTTTTTACTCATTTTTTAACACAAAAACATTAAAATTATGTTTTATTTCTGTATCAAACATAATACTTGGAAATTACCTGTATTTTATGGCTGATTAATTGATATGACTCCATCGAATTAGTAAACAAATACATTCCACATCCCAGGATACAAAAATATATAGTTCTATCATGTTTCATCCTGATAATTGGCTGCACCTGTCAGTGCGGTATTTTTTTTTTTTTTGCAGCTGGCAATGCTGTCATTTGCTCCTGGTATTTCTGATAGTATTGGGGGACTTCGTAGATTTGTCGAGTCACCCTCACGGTGTCATCATAGAAGAGGAGTAAAGTATTGGATTTTGCTTAATGTTATTAACTCTTTTGTTTGCTTAACAAGTGACGATGCTGTGACTTATGGCACACACCGAGCTCCACCAAATACCGCTCTCGCTAACCTCGCTCTTTCCTTTGCTCTCTCTTGCTCTCTCCTCTCTCTCTCTCAAGAATAGCAACGCAAAGAAGAAACCGGGAAGAATGCTCGCAACACAGCAACAGCAGCCCGGCAGCGGCAGCAACAACAACGCAGCCACCGCCACCCACACAAAGATGAGCAGCAACAACACAGACACAGCTGTGGAGATGGAGCGGAAGCGGAGAGAGTCCACAACGTCAGAGTCCTCTCTCGAGCATCTCGACCTCGGCCGAACGCCAAAGAAGCTCAGTGGCAGCGCCGGTGCTGCGCAGTCGACATCGACGCCCCACGAGGTGGCAGCGACGTCGCGCAAGCGCAAGCTGCGCCAGCTGCAGCAGCTGCAGCAGCAGCACCACCACCACCACCAGCAGAGCCAGGATCTCCTCAGCGACGAGGACGAGGACGAGGAGGAGGCCCGCCCTCTCAATCGCCACAAGCAGCGACGCGGCACCACCACCGCCGCTGCCGCCGCCTCCGCCTCCGCCCAGGGATCCGCCTCCATTGTGGTGGACTACTCCGCCGGCGATGCCAGTTCGCTGCGCAAGAAGTTCCGTCTCAATCGCTCGGCGGCCAGTCTCTCGGAATCGGGATTCGTGGACGCCAGCAGCACCGCCCACAGTGGCTATCTGGGCAACAACAGCACCAGCTCCGTGCCAGTGCCTTCTGTATCCGCATCCGCCACCGGCGCCGGTGGAGCCGCTGCCTCCGCCCTGAGCAGCAGCAGCACCAGCAGCAGCAGCAACAGCAGCAGCATTGGCGGCGGCTCCGGCGGCTCCTCGCCGCAGGGCCTGTGCCTCTCCAGCGGCGAGTCGGGCATCGGGGCGGGCGACGAGCACATGAAGTACCTGTGCCCCATCTGCGAGGTGGTTTCCGCCACGCCGCACGAGTTCACCAATCACATCCGATGCCACAACTATGCCAACGGCGACACGGAGAACTTCACCTGTCGCATCTGCTCCAAGGTAAGTTATTCTTTTCCAGAAGATGTGGGGGGTTTCTTGTAGATAATATTAAATATGTATAATATTTAAATGAAAGGGTTTGTTTTTAATTTAAGTTTTAAGAACCAACTTAAAAAATATAGACAAGGTCTGGCAGGCTCCCAATCGAAAAGGATAGTAAGGATAGTGCATTAGCACTGCAAAAAGGCAAAAAAGCGATTTTTGCATTGCATTTTTTGAAAATAAAATCGATTAAATCAAACTAAACCAATTTTAATTATTCTAAATTAAAAATAGAAATTCTTATTGATATAAATTTCATACATTTATGTATAAAACAAAACAAAATCTTTTTTTCTAACACTAAATAGTGTAATTCATACATACATAAATAAAAAATACAAGAAATAGAAAACAAAACTAATTAGTTATTATATTATATATATATATATATATTTTTAAACATATGTAAATAAGAAATTAAACAAAAAAGAAAAGAATCTAGGTATATAATCCCATTGGTAATTGTTCTTATTTGCACGCTAAGACTTTTTCCTTGCCTTATTTGAGTTTTATGATACACCGGATGAATATCATAAATCAATAATAGGACAAATCCAAAAATATATTCAAATATCGATATTTATCGATTTGAAAATCGTGACATTTCCCCACCTCCATTATAAATACATTCAAAGGTTGTGGAATCTGAAGCAATTATAACGATCTTATTTTTTATTGGAAATATTAAATAATCTAAGATATTTAGAGGTTTTTTTTTATTTTATAAAATTTGAATACCAGTGTTAACCTAAACAAAGCTTAAAATTAATGTTATAGAACTTATGGTTAACTATAAAAGTCGAGTATACTTAATATATATATCGCTATTATATGAACATATTTAAAATAATTCCTATCAGATTTATAGGAATAAAAAAACAATAGAATTTGCTATTTCCAACCTATAATTCTTTCCTATAAAATGACTTTATTTATTGTTATTTTTTAATCACAAGAAAGGGATTCAAATAGTAAAGCTTAAAAAATATTAAATTAAATTGATGAACTTAAGGTTATATTTCAGTCTCATATTTAGGAATCTCCTCTTTTTTAAATAATAACACAATTAAGATCTCTTTTGTGAATGGATGGGGTTTTCTTTGGGGTTGATTAGGCTTCCTCCAGATAGTTTCCCCTACTTAAGTACCCTTTTTCGTGGAAAGGACAGGTGTCCTGACCTGGGGATCTCCTAATGGCTTCTCTCACACAATTACTCACCTGTGCTCCCCCTTTCTCTCTCTCTCTCTCCCTATCCCTTCTGGAAAACAGGTGCTATCCTCGGCCTCATCCCTGGACAGACACGTGCTGGTGCATACGGGCGAGCGGCCGTTCAACTGCCGCTACTGCCACCTGACCTTCACCACCAACGGCAACATGCACCGTCACATGCGCACGCACAAGCAGCACCAGACGGCGCAGTCCCAGTCGCAGTCGTCCCAGTCCCAGTCACAGACCCAATCCCAGCTGCAGCGCCGTCAACAGCAGCACCAGCATCAGCAGCAGCAACACCAGACGCACTCCACCCAGCAGCAGCAGCAGCAGCAGCAGGCACTGGCCAGCTCCTTGCCGGTGCGGGCGGAGAGCTATGAGAGCGATGCCAGCTGCTCCACGGATGTGTCCAGCGGCAATAGTCGCAGTCGCAGCACCAGCTCCCTCCACAACAACAACAACAACTCCCACAAGGCAACCAACAACAACAACAGGAGCAGCAAGCTGGAGCTGGACGAGCTGGAGGAGCAGGAGCAGGAGCTGAAGGAGCGCCGCCTGAAGACGACCATCAACAACAATGTCATCGATGCCGAGAACCATGCGGAGGAGGAGGAGGAGGAGGAGGAGAACATGCATGACGGCGACGAGGAAGCGGACGATGCCGACGACGTGGCCATGCTCACCAGCACACCCGATGTGGCCACGCTGCTGGCCGGAGCCAGTGCCTCTGGGGCTGCCTCCCGTTCACCCTCACCCTCGCCACCCGCCTCGCCTGCCGGCCTGCTCCTGAGCTGCCCCGCCTGCGGAGCCTCCGACTTCGAGACGCTGCCCGCCCTGTGCGCCCACCTGGATGCCCGGCACTCGGATATTCCCGCCAAGTGCCGGGACTGTGAGGTGATCTTTGCCAGCCACCGCCAGCTGCAGGCACACTGCTGCCGCGGCTCCGCGCTGGGTGTGGGCCTGCCCCCCATGCTGGGTGCCAGCAGCTCGCCGCTGCACGGCGACGATGATGCCGAGGACGAGGAGGAGGCGGATCACGAGGATGACGAGGAGATGGAGCAGAAGCGCGACGACTTCTTCCACAAGCTGTATCTCAAGGGAACCGCGGCAGCGGGCGGCAATGGTGCCGCCCTCATCTCCCATCCCCCGTCACCCATCAAGCACGAGCCGGCGGACAGCAAGGATCTGGCCGACATACAGAGCATCCTGAACATGACCAGCTCCAGCTGCACCAGCAGCTTCCTGCGCAACTTCGAGCAGTCGGTGAACACGCCCAGCTCCAGCCAGTACAGCCTGGACGGGCGCGACCAGGAGGAGGAGGCGCAGGATGCCTTCACCTCGGAGTTCCGCCGCATGAAGCTGCGCGGTGAGTTCCCCTGCAAGCTTTGCACCGCCGTCTTTCCGAATCTGCGCGCCCTCAAGGGCCACAACCGGGTGCACCTGGGCACGGTGGGCCCCGCCGGCCCCTTCCGCTGCAACATGTGCCCCTACGCCGTCTGCGACAAGGCGGCGCTGGTGCGGCACATGCGCACCCACAACGGCGACCGGCCGTACGAGTGCGCCGTCTGCAACTACGCCTTCACCACCAAGGCCAACTGCGAGCGCCACCTGAGGAACCGTCACGGCAAGACCAGTCGCGAGGAGGTGAAGCGGGCCATTGTCTACCATCCCGCCGAGGATGCCGGCTGCGAGGACAGCAAGTCCCGCCTGGGCGAGGATCTGGCCGACATGAGTTTCCGCTCGATAAGTCCCACGCCGCCGCCACCGCCGCCGCCCGCAGTGTGTGAGACCAGCAGCAGCTCCCAGCTGAAGCACATGCTCATGGCCGAGCAGCAGCATCACTCCCACTCCCACACCCAGTCCCATGGCCATCACCATCAGCATCTTGCGGTGGCGCCAGCTCAGCCGCCGCTCAAGATCCAGGTGAAGAGCCTGGACCAGCTGGTGGACAAGAAGCCAGCCAGCCAGGTGCCCCAGCAGCAGCAGCAGCAGCTGCCCCTGCTGGCGGAGAAGAGCTCCTCCTCCTCCTCGGCCCTGGACTTCAGCATGGATGTGCTGGATCTCAGCAAGAAGCCAATGGGCGCCTCGACGACGCCCACACCCACGCCCGCGCTCACGCCGGCGCCTGCACTGGCTGCCCCGGCAGCCGATCTGGCCGCCGCCCTGGAGCAGCAGCAGCTGCTCCTCGCCCAGCAGCAACTCTTCGGCGGTGCCGGCGACGCTGCCTCCCAGTACATGCAGCAGCTGTTCCGCAGCCTCGTGTTCCAGTCCCAGACGCCGGGCTTCTCCTTCTTCCCCTTCATGGCGCCACCGCCGCCGCAGGCGGGTCAGGAGAAGCCGCCCCTGGTGAGTCCTCCGTCGCGCATGAACCCCCTGCCCGTGGGCGTGGGCGTGGGCGTGCCCGTGCCGCCCGGCGGACCCGTCAAGATGGTGATCAAGAACGGCGTGCTGATGCCCAAGCAGAAGCAACGTCGCTACCGCACCGAGCGTCCCTTCGCCTGCGAGCACTGCTCCGCCCGGTTCACGCTGCGCTCCAACATGGAGCGCCATGTGAAGCAGCAGCATCCCCAGTTCTATGCCCAGCGACAGCGCAGTGGTCACCATGTGATGCGGGGCAGGGGCGCCTCGAATGCCGCCGCTGCTGCTGCCGCCGCCGCTGCCGCGGCAGCTGCTGCCATGGGTCCCGGCGGTGGCGGTGGGTCCTCCTCCCATCACCATGCTCATGCCCACGGCCACGGGCATGGCCACAACCACGGGCATGGCCATGGGCATGCTCCCATCTCGGAGCAGGTGAAGTACGCCATTCTGGCGCAGCAGCTGAAGGCGCACAAGAACACGGATCTGCTGCAGCAGGCCCTGGCCCACGGCTCCAGCAGTGTGGCCGGCAATCCGCTCCTGCACTTCGGCTATCCCCTGGGCCCGGCGCCCGGCGGCAGCGCTCCGCATGCGGGCGTCCAGGGCAACGGACAGACGCCCATGGCCCTGGACGACGATGAGCCCAAGCTGATCATTGATGAGGACGAGAACGAGCATGAGCACGAAGTGGAGCCCGAGGACGTGGATGACTATGAGGACGAGGAGGAGGAGGAGGAGGACGAGCCCGAGGATGAGCCGGAGGTGATTCTGGACGAGCCTCAGGTGATTGTTGTGGAGAAAGAGGAGGCTCTGGATCAGGAGGAGGACGAGGAGGAGGAGCCCGAGCACGAGCAGGAGCTGCCCAAGCCCTTGGAGCAGCTCAGCGCCAGCCCCAGTCACAACGAGGCTGCCCAGAAGATGGCCGAGACCATCCTGGAGCAGGCCATCAAGGCGGGCAAGCAGCCAGCGGCCACGACTCCCCCACCCACCGCCGCCGCCGTCCAGGAGGAGAATCCGCCAGCAGTCGTCACCCCTCCGACTGCCATGCAGGAGCCCAGCAGCAATCCCAGCAGCCTCAAGACCATGATTGCCCAGGCCGAGTCCGTGGGCAAGTCCCTCAAGGAGGTGGCCAGCTCGCCGTTCAAGGACGAGTCCCAGGACCTGGTGCCGGTGGCCAAGCTGGTGGACAACGCCACCAGCCAGAACATGAGCTTCAACAGCTACTTCCGGCCCAGCGACGTGGCCAATCACATGGAGCAGAGCGACGAGGAGGGCCTGGTGGCCTCCGGCAGTGCCAGCGAGAGCAACAACAGCGGCACCGAGGACGTCACCAGCTCCAGCTCCAGCAGCGAGCCCAAGAAGAAGTCCGCCTACAGCCTGGCCCCCAATCGCGTCTCCTGCCCCTACTGCCAGCGCATGTTCCCCTGGAGCAGCTCCCTGCGCCGCCACATCCTCACGCACACCGGCCAGAAGCCCTTCAAGTGCTCCCACTGCCCCCTGCTCTTCACCACCAAGAGCAACTGCGACCGCCATCTGCTGCGCAAGCATGGCAACGTGGAGTCCGCCATGTCCGTGTACGTGCCCACCGAGGATGTCAGCGAGCCCATTCCGGTGCCCAAGTCCGTGGAGGAGATCGAGCTGGAGGAGCAGCGTCGCCGCCAGGAGGCGGAGCGCGAGCGGGAGCGTGAGCTGGAGCGCGAGCGTGAGCTGGAGCGGGAGCGGGAGCTGGAGCGGGAGCGCGAGCTGGAGAAGGAGAAGGAGCGCGAGCGCCAGCAGCTGATCCATAAGCTGGCCGCCCAGATGAGCGCCGCCGCTGCGGCTGCCGCTGCCGCCGTCTCCGCTGCCTCGGGCGCATCGCCGGGAAACGGATCCGCCGCGGGAGTGGGAGGCGGTGATCTGTCCGCCGGCGGAGATCTGCCCTACAAGTGCCACCTGTGCGAGGGCTCCTTTGCCGAGCGCCTGCAGTGCCTGGAGCACATCAAGCAGACGCATGCCCATGAGTTCGCCCTGCTCCTGGCCAAGGGCGCCATCGAGAACGAGTCGCTGCATGCCACCGCCGACGCCCAGCTGCAGCAGCAGCAGCAGCACCAGCAGCACTCGGACGACGAGGCCACCAATGGCCTGGGACGTGGCAAATATCCGGATTACAGCAACCGCAAGGTGATCTGCGCCTTCTGTGTGCGCCGCTTCTGGTCCACCGAGGATCTGCGGCGCCACATGCGCACCCATTCCGGCGAGCGGCCCTTCCAGTGCGACATCTGCCTGCGCAAGTTCACCCTGAAGCACAGCATGCTGCGCCACATGAAGAAGCACAGTGGCCGGGCCCACAATGGGGATACCCCGGGCTCCGATTGCTCCGACGATGAGCAGGCGATGAGCAGTCCGCCGGGCACACCGGCGCCCTCGCCCATGCCGCTGCCGGCCAGTGCTGCCGCCGCCAACAACAACAGCTGCCAGAATAATAACAACAATAACAACAACAACAACAATAATAACAATAATAATAGTAACAACAACAACAACAACAACAAGCTGGGCCTGAAGCTGCCCAAGCTGCACGAGCTGCTGGACAAGGCCAACGAGTGGCGGGCAAGTCGCCTGGGCGAGCACAAGGAGAATCTGGGCGAGGCCACGCCCTCGGGAGCGGCGGCCGCGGGTTCGGATCTGATTGGCAACCTGCTGGGCATCAGCGACCAGGGCATACTCAACAAGCTGCTGTCATCCGCCGATGAGGCGGCCAAGCTCCTGGGCGTGGACAACAAGTGAAGAGGCGGAGGTGGAGGAGCCAGCAGCAGGAGGAGTCAGTCCAAAGAGCCATATATGTATTCCCAGGGGGAAGCAGGAGGAGAACGAGAGATGCAGATGCAGCAGTTTAACCGCCTTACTTATACCAAAGCTTAAATAGTTTTCAGTAATTTGTAGTCTTAAAAAAAACAAACAAACAAACAAACAAAAAACAAAACAAAAAACCGAAAAAAACGAAACAAAGTTTTCAAACATTCCCCATTTTTTTTTTTTAGACCTTTATTTTAAGCGGTTCAACCAAAACAACAACAACTTAAAAGCTAATCAAAATCCTTGGAGAAACACCAATACTTTTTTTTCAACAACAACTTGTTTTTCTTTTTTTTTTTTTTTACTAGCCCTAAGACAAATTATAAATAATTTACAACTAGCATTAGGTAGCTGAAAAACAAAGGAAATGAAAATTAAGGAAATACGAAAAATACGAAAAAAAAACAACGAACATTTTTGCAACATGACAACAACAACAACAAGAAAAGACTTGACACCAAACACACACAAAAAAAAAAGAAAAAAAACACAGCTAAACTAGAAAATAGTAAATAGTAAATAGAAAATAGTAAATAGAAACTATAAACTATAAACTAGAAAATACAACATCAAATATATATAGAATGTACATTTAGAAAAAAAAGAGAGGCCTTGAGAAACCGCAGCGTGGCTTAAACTTTAGTATTTAAGAACAAATGAAAAACACAACCAAGTGTTTAGTCAAGTTTGATGAAAAAAAACCAAGTATTTTGTAAGCTCTCTCTAGACTCTAGGCCCTTTTTTTTGGTTAGGATCTTATTATAAAACCTATTTAACGAAACTCATTTATGGCACCCCCCCCACATACCATATATTATGTACACCCCACACACACACGCATTAAATATTATAGCTATTTAAATATATACAACATACGAAAGCATAATTACATTTTAATTACAATTTAGTGGACTTCTTACAGCAATAACCAAAGCATTTCGCGTTTGTAGCGTTGTTTAAGCTAAAAATAAACCATTGCATGCCTATATATATATATATTATATATATTATATCAAATATATAAGTAATATAAGGAGGAGCGGCAACCAGAAAAACTACTGAACAAATTAAACTATATGTACTTAGCGTTTATAAAAATGTACTTAAAAAAAAAAGACAACAAGACAAACCCGCAAAAAGTGTACTTAATTGTAAACTCTTGAAAGACACACACGCAACGAGAATGGATTTACAAATTGAATTCAAATAAAAAATTACGATGAAAGAACAAATTATATGGAAAATGTATTTATTTTTTTGTGGGAGGATATTTAACATTAATACTAAGATATTTTACAAAGTCTGAGCCGGTATTTGCATCATTTTAAAATCAAATTGAAGCGCGCCTCGCGTTTTCCCGACTTAAAGTTTGGCGCCAAGTGGCTCTGATATCGACAGGAAATGTCATCGATATCGCCCATATATGCCATTATCGATATTTCTAAAGGCCATCGACTTATCGGTGTTCATAATCGCATAATAGGAAAAGATATGGCAACGCTACAAGGGCGCGAAGAGTACATTTAAGCCAAGTTTAACACCATTTTCTTTGTAAACAATTTGTTTGTTTTTATACCCTTGCAGGGTATTATAATTTAAGTCAGAAGTTTGCAACGCAGTGAAGGAGACATTTCCGACCCTATAAAGTGTATATATTCTTGATCAGCATCAACAGCCGAGTCAATCTAGCCATGTCCG
>JAEIIU010050381.1:0-10722 GCA_018874675.1 Drosophila baimaii
CTACCCTGGAAGTTTCAGCCCGATAGCTCAAAAACTAAGAGACTAGCTTGCATATAAATCGACTGACGGACAGACGGACAGACGGACATGGCTAGATCGACTCGGCTGGTGATGCTGATCAGGAATATATATACTTCATAGGGTCGGAGGTGACTCCTTCACTGCGTTGCAAGCATCATAGCAAAACTATAATACCCTCTGCAAGGGTATAAAAATGTGTGATAAAAGGATAAATAATAAAACAAACAACTCCAATTGTCCCACACGGGTGTGTGTCCTTGTGTAACTTTTGGAAAGTGAAAGTTAAACAATATATTCAAGTTTGATTTCAGCTTTAGTCTGCGAAAGGTTTGGGTTGTATTAAGCCTTGAAAATAAGTCAAACAAGGTTGTTAAAGTTGATACTTTGAAGGGGATTTTCTCATGCAATCAACAGAGGCTTATCTCCTAAAAAAAATTTTTATTTAGACTTAGTTAATGTTATAAATTACTAGAACTTATATTAGTATATACGAATAGCTTCTTATCTTACTGCTTTTCCTTAAAGAGCTACAAATGTATATTAACCTATTTAAATTAATATATATTCTCATCTTAAATTGTTATATTTTAAGGCATGCAGGATTATCTAACTCCGGAGGGAGCTTTCGGTGGCCAACTAAAAAGCTGTTTCGAATCACCGAACCCTTGGTTGAAGGACTCACTTTCGAGGGTTAAAGCTTTACCCAGGTCACGCCCCCAAATAGATGGGAGACTTACCCAAACAGCCATTGCCCAGATAAAGCTCCAAGTGGGCGGTGTAGAAGGCGGGGCCGAACTCCTCCCACTGTCCTCGATCCTTGTGCACCAGCATGCGGATGCCGAATGGAATGGCGAACACAATGGCCAGCAGGGCTGCCGTGGAGTAGGCTGTGGACGAGAGAAGGAGAAGTCGGCGGGACAACAACAATGGGATTAACTCGGGTGAATCTATAAAAATGTCCTTTATGGTTGGCTTTATGGCATAATTATGGCGCCGCTTCCGCTGCCATGTGGCAACAGGAAGCAACACACAGGCACACACAGAGGCACACTCGCAGGCAACCACTAGAGAGTTGCGGACCAAATGAATGGCTTTTCTTTCCGGTTCCCCTTTTCCTAGCTTCCGGCCGTCGCTCCTCCTCTCTCTCTCTTTCTCTTTTTTGATAACTTTCGCTTGTGTGCGGCATGTGTGCGTTGTTTATTGATTTATTATTTTGTTTATGAGCATATAATTACATTATTACTAATATCATGTGCGTCCCGAGCCCCGCCAAATTGCTGTGCACACAGCGCTTAATGTTCGCTATATATGACTTGCTTTGGGGATAGGGAGCAGGGTGACTTCCTGCAGGCGAGGAGGCACGCCACGGAAGAGCATCCTCTCATAATGATGGGCATCTAATTGGACACTGGGAGACATCAATATAAATGTCAGTTTTGTTTGTGCGCCAAGCCTGACAAGTGTCCTGCCATCCGCAACCGAATTTCCTACCCCATTTTTGGGGGGGGGCCACACTTAAGCCGCCATTTCAGTACAAATAGGTGGCCTGTCAAATTTCCTTGCGGGCCCAGGATGTGGCTTAACGGATTGCTGGACCAGTGATTGAGTGCTTCGAGCCGGATCCTATATAAATTTATTTAAACTGAATGGAGATCAAGGATCTCGGTCGAAGCACTCGCGTGTACTGGCTCATTGCCACTTTGGCATTCCCAAGTTGACAATAAAGCATTTTCTTTTTTTTTTTGTGTACCCTATTCACAACTGCATAACTTTGGTCAACACACACAGACACACACACACATGGCTGAAAGGGGAAGGACAACATTTGGTGGCAATGACCGCCAAATAACAAATGGGCCGACTGGCGGGGTTGGCATCGTAAAAAGGCTGCGAGCAGCAAAATATTTTTGTTATTTTAATAAAATGAGAGGCGCTGGGCGTTGCTCTGATTTCGGTCATTATTACTCATGCCCGTCGAGGGGCGCTCTTCACAACTTTTATTTACTGCCACTTGGGCCGAAAGAGAGAGAGGCTACAACTGGACGGGGAACTGGGTGCTGGGCAGTGGGAACTGGGACGGGGTGATATTTCAGTGAGCCAAAGGGTCTCGCTTTGCATTTTCCTGGTTTCCCTTGCTTGCTTCTGGGCTCCTACTCGGCCATTTTTCCTTTCCTCTTTTCGGGTCCTCCGACTGCCGGCAGTCCAAAAAATGGCAATCAATTATGCTAGCATAGCATGCGTATTACATTTGAAGCATTTCACATTTTATTTTCGCATTTTTCAGGGGCTTTCCCCTTGGCCCATCGTATACCCTTTTATGGGGCACTCAAATTTCCAGTCAGATCAGCCGCAGCAGGTCATAAACTCGCAAAGTTATTGGGGGCGGCAATTTGACCCAGTGCCTCGCGGGTTCGCGCATAATACGCGCCTCTCTTCTGATTTTGATCTGAGAGTGATAGCTGTCTTATCTATGACTGAGGGGGGGGAAATATATACATATATTCTTTTTAGGGGCTTCTAGAATAGCTGCTCCTTAACTGTTTTTTAATTTACCATCTTGGGTAAAAGGTAACAGCAAAGACAATATAAATAAATAAGATGCGTAACGCCATAGGACATTTTAGCATTCCACAGCTGGATACAGGCTCTCAGGGAATTTGTATTTGAAAAACGAGAGAGAGAGAAATAGGGAGAGCGCTCAATGTATGCATAGAGAAGCATTCTAGATCTGGTTAGGCTCTCCAAATACTCACTCATGTCAGGGCGCTCTATTTTTAGAATTCTACGCTCTCAAATTGATGCGAGAGCGAATCTTATGGCTGCGCGTTACGCATCTTATTGATTTATTTCGTTTTTAGTGATTAACCCAAGGACAAAGGGTATTCCCCAGTTCGGTTCGGTGTCGCCCCTCTTCGCTGACAAGTAAAGTGAGTCGCCGGCTGCTGTTTTCCGTGTTCCTTCTCCTCTTTTTTTTTTTTTGGGAGGGAGCTTTCCCATGAGCGATAGTCAAGGCTAAAAAATTACCAGCAAGTGGCGGGCGTTGACAAAGTTGCCGCTCTTCCCGGCACCGGCACCGAGTGTGGGCAGGAAGTGGAACTCATTAATCAATTAAAGCGCCATAAAGCAAACGACTGTCTAATAGAGTTGACATGCTGTCTAATACAGCAGAAAGTCGTCGTTGTAGCCGGAGGCCTGGAGTTGGGCTTAAGCGGCGGCTTTGCATAAATTTGCACGGGGTTAACCGGTCTTGCCTAATGAAATAACTTTCAATGAAGCTGCATAGCACAGAGCACACAGCACACAGCACACACACCACACACACAATACACACACATCACAGGGCGCATACATTAGCCGCATTGTGGCAGCTTCAATTTCGCAAGAAATCGTCGAGGTTAATGAATAAATTCTGGCACACAATAGCGAGGCCTGGCAACGGGGAATACATATGTTCTAAAGCGAAACTCAATTTGGCAATCAGTCAAGAGTCAAGCCCAATTCCCAGGCCCTGCCAAAATATATATATATAGCGCCTCCTAAGAAGCTGGGGCAATGTTCAATGTTTTGCGTGGGCGAAGACTTACGAGTGTCTCCGGCCCAAATCCAATATAGGTTATCGCAAATCATACTCGCTATTTGTGTATTTCTCAAGGAAATAAAAAAAAGAAATAGCCAAGAAGAGGTCATAAACTCATTATGCCTGAGCTGAATTCTATCTAAATGACTTGGCAAACCTTAGCTAACATACATTTAATTGTACATTGTGACAATTTGAAATGGATACTCCTGTGTGTGCTTGCTGTGGATGTGAGTTGCCGTTTATATGTAGCTTAGATAATTTGAGTTTTCTTGTTGGCTTTCGTCCTTGTCTTTATAAACGAGAGGGTTATCATTTTGTTACCTAATTCGAGGTATTTTTTGTAGGTTTCAGCAAAGATTTAAGAAGTTTAAGATACGTAACGCCATACGGGCTAGCTCTAGAGCTGGCTCTATGCTCTCTTGTAATTGTGTTGACAAGCCAGAGAGAGAGAGAGAGAGAGAGAGAGAGAGAAAGAGAGAGAAAGAGAGATAGAGAGAGAGAGAAAGCGCGCTCTTGGGCTCTAGATCTCTCAAGAATTCTAAATCTGTTCGCACACATACGCCTGTCCTTGACCTTAGCTTACTCACACATGCTAAACGAATTATATTCTTATTTTCTTCTCAAGTGTATGAGCGTTACTTATCTTATATATATATAGTAGACAGTTTCTGGTTGTTAATTTGGTTTGAATATTAATAATTCTCGTTCACAATTTGCCAAGTCAAAATACAAACTTTGAGTTTCAAAAAATATGTACCAAAGTAAAATACAAATTAGTTCAAAGAAGCTTTCATATTATGAACTTTAGGGGTTTTTCCTGGAAATGACAGGCCAGAATGAGTTGAGGCCTGGTGGGGACAAGGATGGGCATGAGAACAAGGACACTTACCCCGCATGTAGATGTAGGCGGTGCCACGCATATTGCGCCTGGTGAGAACAATCAGGTTGAGCACGTTGCCAATGATGCCCATGGCGCAGATGATGGGCAGCAGGAGCCCATAGCAGTACTCCCTCAGCGACTCCGTCCGCGGATCCTCCACATTCTGTAAAGGGAGACACAGAGAGAGAGAGGGAGAGAGAGAGAGAGGGAGAGAGAGAGATAGAAAGAGCAAACAAGCGTGGGTGAGCACTTGGCTGAAAGGGGAACAGCTCGTAAATCATCTTAGCCTGGCTCTTTTGTGACGCTGCCTTCCTTGGGCTGGCGCAGATAAAAATTCAATAGTCGACTTGACACTTTTATTTTGTGACTTTTATGCACACACACACATGAGGCCCCCGCCCCCCGCCCTTCGCCCCCTCACTTGCCACCACCCTTTAGTTTTCCATTTTCGCCGCCTTTTACGGGCTCGCCTTGAGCCAAAGTGGCGAACAAAAGCAGCTTCTGGCTGTCTGTCAGCCAACTTTGAGCTCAGGCCGCGGGGTAAGTTGCATTTGGGCATAGTTAAGGTGGCAGCTAGTTCTCGCGTCTTGAACAACATATGTACATATGTGGTCCTTTGAGTGGCCAATTTACCTTTGCTTTTATTTTGCACCTTTGCAAAGAAAGCTCTTAGCTTTTAGCTGGAATTTGTGGCACTTATATGTGCTCAATTTATAGATATGTAAATAAATAATAAAAAACTAATAAGTTATACCATAAATTAGGAAACAATAATATAGAATGTCTGAAATAATGCTATAAATTGTTACATTGCAAAAAAATGATTCATTTACCCGTTGCATTCTTTTAGACACCTGTTTTAAAGGATTCAAGAAACAAAATGCTTAACTGATCATATTTCAAATACAATTAATAAATGTATGTAAAATAATAAAAAATAAATAGTATTTATAAAGAAACAATTATGCAAGATGTCCAAAGCTACGTTACAAAATGTTTAATCGGAATAAGACAAACTTACACTGAATTTGGAATTGTATACATATAATTGCATACGTTTTTCGTTTTCGGTTTTGGGAAAAAACGTATGTTTTCGTTTTTAGGTGCTCCGGTTTTCACAAACTTTTTGTCATTATTGTTATCGGAACATATAATCATTTCTAACTGCTCTAACTGCAGACTTTGTTGTTGTCTGAAGTAAACAGAGTCTTATAATGTATTTTATTGTTTCAAGGGTTTGTTTTAAGCCAAAATATAGGCAGAAATTGTTTATTTATCGTTTGAAATGGGCTGCCAACTTGTATGCAGTCTCAATTCCGCTCGTCCCAATTATTTACTTCGTGTTTACCATTTAAGCAATTAAATTAGACAGGCTTAGCTATAAAAACTTAATTTTACCCTACTTTAACAATATTGAAGCTCGCCCTTTTATTTTTTAAGCATTTTTAGTAGTTGCATCGTTGCACTGCAACTGTCTGGCAACCTTGCCAACTAGTTCTTTCATTGCACTGCAACGGTCTGGCAACCTTGCCAGCTTAAACGAAAATTGTTGTTTGCTGGAGCGAATATTTTTCTGCCGAATCCGAGGTGGGGTCAGAAAATAATTATTTAAAAAGTAAATACCTACTAGATTGATCTACTGATGATGTTAAATAAACATCAATAGACCAAGGAGTAATCTATTTCTTTTCTTTTGAAAATAGGATCCGATTTGATGTCGAAAAAGGCATTTACTTTTCATTTCGCAGGGTCAAGCTTGCTCGTTTTGCAAAAGGAAAAAGTCTTGTGAAATTGAAAACGGGAGCACCGACTTTTCGATTTCGAAAACCAAAACGAAAGAATCTTGTGAATGTGATAACCGGAGCACGGCTGATAAATTGGCTTAATAATTGGCTATAAATATAAGGGATACTTTCTTTTACAAAATAAAATTAAAGCTTAAATCTAATATCTTGATTGATACTTTTAGCCACAAAATATCAAGACATTAAAAAGTTTCTTTTGAAAACACCAAACAGAAGAAAAAAACAGTACAAAATATCTTAACCACTTCCCAGCTTAAACTTGGACAGCCGAATACGTGCTGATTTAAGAGGTGGCAGGATTCGTTGTCGACTTTAAAGAGTTAAGTGAGCCCAGCCCAGCACACCCTCCGCCTGGTATCTAAGACATGGTCACGGAGCTCCTGCATCGCAGCTTGTTTCCCCCCACTGAACGTGCTGTGCCATGAAATGAGCAATCACCCGACCGCCCTGCTCTCTATATATTGTATATATTTTCTTCTTTGCCAGGCGCGCTGCCGACCTGCTGTTTAACTGAAAACATTTGAGAAAAACATTTCCCGCAGCGCCCGAAAGTAGGCAACAGTTTTCACGCGCAGCAGGTTGCCTGCGAAGGCTAACTGGCCCCCAGGAACGATCTGGAGCAGGAGCCTGGGTCTGCTCGGACCAGGCTACCAAATGGCGAATCGAAGATGGAGGATGCAACTCACCAGGTAGAAGTCGTCCCGCAGGTCGGTGTAGAGGGGCGAGGAGTTGCCTGCCGCGGCCAGGACACCGGTTCTGCTGAGATTGGAGATGTAGTTGCAGTAGCTGGGATCCTCTTCGGTGTTAATGATTCGCGATAGCATAGTAGTTGCTTCTGTTAGGCCGCCGCTGTGAATCGAGTTTAATTTGTGTAAGTAAGTAGGCAGGGGAATGGCGAGTAAAAATAGCTAGGACACCCGGTCTCGGTCTCAATCAGTGAGCAGGATTCTACACCCAGAAAAAAGGGGGATAGAATGCATTAAGAAATATTTATCCATCAAAATAAATAAATATATAGCCTAGAGTTTTGAAATCTTGTAAAAAAGGGTCTAAAAGTAAGCCATACATATAATTTTTTTAAGATATAACCTACTGTAGCATACTTTTAGACCTCTCCCTAAGGGATTTCGAAACCCTAGGACCTTCTTTTTATTTTTCCGAGTGTACACAGTCTGCTGACTGCTCGAATGAATGGCCCGGAATGCCGGGACTCTGCCTCCTTCGATTGCCATGTAATTTAAATAGAGAGCCGGCGACTGTGACTGTGACGCGTCTAGCGGAAACGGAAGCGTTCACTTGTACTACCAAGTGTACGCGATAAAAACAAAGAAGGCAGAAGGCAGTGGCCAAAAGGCACTGAACAAACAGGCAGCCAAACAGCTCAAAAAGTTCCGGGGGCTGGCGTAACAATTGGGACTTTGATTGCCGACGCGCAGTACAAACACAAATCAACGCAACGAAATTGAAAAGCAACTGCCAGAGAGACGTAAAAGTAAAATGCTGGAAATAATTGCGGGCCGTAAATAAGTTTTGGCCCAAAAAAAAAATTGTAGGTGGAGGAATCTCGTACCTGATGTCCTGTTTCTGTCCCCCAACGACTCCGCTCTGCTTATTTAGTACTCGCGCCAGCGTACCTCTGTGTTTGGCTCATAGAATCGTTGCAGCTGACAGGCCCGGGCCAAATTGGTTGCTATTCTGGCAATCCTTTCACGCTGCATCTTGGCACCTATAAGGGATAAATGGGGAATACTTAAGTACAGATTGGAAGTAGCAGAAATTTTCAACTGGAATGCCAATCAAAAGGTAAGAGAAAATGCTGGAAATAAAGGTTGACCTTATCGAAATTCGTCATACATATGTGTTTTATTATGCGACAGGATACTAGCCACCGCAACTCCAGCCACACACACTTCACACTCGTGTGTGTGTGTGGCGTGTGTGTGTGCCTCACATTATTGGCGTGTGGGCTGTGCGGCAACAGGTGTGTTTTATTTGCTCGCGTCACGCGGCAAACACGCGCCCGCCACTCCCCATTTTCCGCTTTTTCCTTTTCGCCGGGAAAATGGCCCCCCAGCAGCTAAGCGCTAAAATCAACGTTGACAGGCAGCAGAAATTCGTATAAAATATTTGATAAATTGCCCCCGAGCCAGCCAGGGAAAAGCGGAAAAGCACGGGGGTGGGGCTGTGTTGCTGCTGAGCTTTAAGGGCCAACAGCGCGCGCGCCCGTTAATGGCTTTGTGTGTCTGTCTGTCAAAATAGAAGAAAGCAAAAAACCAAAAGAGAGATGTACAAGCAAGTGCACTGTGCTGGCATCGCCCGCAAGTATGCAGTGCTTTTTTTCCTCCCTTCCTTCCACTGCCATTTGCATATCACGCATACGCACTGTGGGCGCGTGCGGAAAGCGCCAGGCACTCGACAACACCTTGTTTAGAGCTTTGTGCGGTGACACAAACATGACACGAACTTAATTTCCCCAAGGCACCACATAAAAGCCATCGCAGAGGAAAGCAGGAGTGAGCTACCGCCAGGAGTGCTTACTGTACAGACTGTACCAACCAACACCTGCACTGAGTGAAAGCCGGGCGGGAGTCTGGGCGTCCCCCATTCCCAACTCAATGCCAGTCCGAGTTGGATCCTGGCATAATTTATGCCTGCGATTATCATAATAATTCGCCAGACCAGTCCAACACACACAAACACACACACAGGACACACAGGACATACTCGATGGCGGTGTGGTTTACGGGGTGTTAAGGGGTGTGTGCGCTGGTTGCTAAGTGTGCTGGTGTTGTGCGAGTGTGCGGGTGTGCGGGTGTCGACTGTCAACTGTCGCTTGTTAGTTTTTGGTTTTCGAGCTCTGCTACGCCGCTGTTTGCCGAGCACTTACAGTTATTGCGGTTTAGTTTGTCGGGCGAATAAATAGAAGAACGGATCGAGGTCCTTCCCCTAGATTTGGCTATATGCCACCCCCTTCAGCGGCTGTCCCAGGCTTTGGATTTGTTTTACATTTTGCGTTTCGTTTCCTGGTTCTCTTTGCCACTTTTTTAACACATATATGTATGTATATATGTTATATATATACATATCTGTATAGTTTGTGGCTGGCTTTTTCATTTTATTCGGTTAACAAACAGCAGTTTGTCATTTAAACAAACATGGGAAGGGGAGCTGGGCACAAAAAGCGGGGGGGATTGATACGAGACGAGAGTGACTTTGCCTGTTTATCTTCCGTCGGAAATGTAAGGAAAAAAAGAAAAGAAAGAAACAAGAGAGAAGCGTGGCCAAAGCCGAATCCAAAGCCAAGGGAAAGGCTGGGAAACCGAAGCGTGGCTTAATGGACCTGCTGGGGTTTTCCAGCCCCTTTCTGCCCCCTTAGTTTTTCCAGCAACAGCGATCCATCTATCTCTATCCCTGTCTGCTGCTGCCGCATGTGTGCTGGCATGATTAATGCCTTTGTTTACATTTCCCGCTTCACGTTTGGTTATTTTCTCTCTCTCGCAGCCCCAGTTCCTTCCGCCACTGGCCGCCGCCCCCTTTTTTGGTGGAATGATATGTTTAACAAAAAAGTTTAACGCAAATTAAGTCAAACTGGCAGCGCTTAACGATGTGCGACATAGATGAATATCCCGACCATATGTCTGTGTGTGTTTCGAGTGTGTGTGTGTCGTGTGTGTTCCATTTTTTTCGTTCGGCTTGGCTCGGCTTTCCGGGACTGAATTCGGACTTTAATTTACACACAAAATGATGCGGCCCACAGTGACAAGAAGGCGCACACCGCACACCGAACACCGCACACTCGCACAACACCCACACAGTGACAGCGAGCAAATTAAGTTTGGCTACAAAAAAAAAAAAAGAAAAAATAAAATTGAAATAAAAATAGCAAACTGTAAAAGGAAATCAACTCAAGACCAAGTTTAAGTGGATTTCCAAAATCCTGGCTAGGACAGTGGGCCTTGCACTGGCAGAAAATATCGATGTATCAAGCGATATATAACGGCCGATATATACATCGATATTTTAAGATTATGTTAGACATATTTATCGGATATATATCAATATATGTTTTGTTTTACAAAGGTTTTTAAATATAGTCAGTAAAGGAAAAAAAAGAAACTACATTTTCTGGTCCTTGTTCGATATTATCGATAATATCGATACTTGAAAATTAAATTCATTGCTTATCGATACTTGAAATATCGATGTATAAAATATTAGGATATTTTCGATATGATGTTGAGCACTAATTTAATTTTTGGTTTGGCAAAAATTAACTTCTCTAATATTTGTTCGATATTATCGATAATTTCGATATTTTTAAATTATATGCGATGTTTTTCGTTACTTCAAATATTGATATATCAATTTTTAATATATTTATACCCTTGCAGGGTATTATAATTTTAGTCAGAAGTTTGCAACGCAGTGAAGGAGTC
>JAEIIU010050398.1:0-71735 GCA_018874675.1 Drosophila baimaii
TAACAAATTATCTGCAAGGGTATATAAACTTCGGCTCCGCCCGAAGTTAGCGTTTCTTACTTGTTTTTTATTTGCTGCTGTAAGAGCGTGGGTTGCAAGTCAGAAACAAGTTTTCCGGTGCGTCCGTAGATCTTGCGCACGTCGGCAGGATTAGCCCATTTCATGCAGATCGGGCAGTGACGCGACGCACGCAGAGCTCGGCGGATGCATCTGTTTCCAAAGAGGTGGCCGCAGCGCAGCGACACCCCCTCGGCCTCCCACTGCGACATACAGATGGGGCATGTGATGTCCTCGGACATGTCGTTCAGCTCGCCATTTAGTCTATCCAGCTTCTCGCTCAGGTCGTCGATGCTGACATCCTTATCCGACAGCTCGTCCAGCAGGGCGAAGCGGTCGACCTCCAGCTCTTGTATTATTAACTGCATGTTCTTCTCCTGCTCCTGGAACTTCTCTTGGATGGTCACATAGTTGGACATCTCCTGTTGCAGCTGCCGTAGAATGCCCTCGCGCTCCTTGTTTAATTGCTTCATCTGGGCGTTGAGGTGATCCGGGTGCCGGTTATCCTGCTGCAGCTCACACACCAAATCGTTCATTTTGCGAACGTTCTGCTTCATTTGCTGCGATAGTGGAACGTCACGGGAGCCTCCTGGCTTGGGGGAAGAGGATCCCGGCTGCATGCAATTCGAGGACATTGTAGATTTCGTTTTTTGTTTTTTTATGGCGTTCTTCCCCTTTTTATATCGCGTGCCCGACCTTTAGTCTTTGTGCAATGCAAAATTACAACAATGACAATGACAGAGTTGACTCTCCGATACATTAATCGGCGATCGACTACAGTCGGAATTGGCGCACGCACCTATTGCGATAGTATCGATAGGCAAGGAATATCAGTGGCGCTAATTTTAAAATAAATTAATTTACAAAGCGTAGAAAATGGAGAAAACTCCGCCTGTTTGTCTGAGGTTTGTTCAAAAAAATCTAGCTACAAAGTAGCTATAGCGGCAGCACTACCACGCTTTATATCGATATGCGCTATAAATATCGATATTTTGATTTATCCCCTACTAGAATTAATTCTACATTCTCTTCAGTTTCTTGGTTTTTCATTTGCTCCTCTATTTTAATAATAGTAGGATCCGAAAGCTGCACCGCTGTGGCGATAAAAGAGAGCGCTGCCCGAAACGTAAGTGATAAGAGTGCCCCTCATTTAACTGTCGTCGCTCGGCAAACAAGCGAACAGAGCAGAGAAAATTCAGTGAAAAATCAATTCGTGTTATGTAAGCTCAGCCTGCGTCTCGAATAACCGGAACCTTTGTCGTTGTTTTGCCATTGTTCGCAGATCCCGATTAGCCGCAACTGGAACGGACCATGAAAACAACCAATCTCGGCCTGTACGCTTTCCGTTTAACCTTCGGTCAGGTGAGCACCACTACTCTCGCGCATTAAACCAGATAAACGGGAGTCCGCACGTGGCGAGTCTCAGGGGGAGGCCATTACGCCTGCCCACACACACACATTCTCACGCTCACACTCGGAATGGAGCAGCTGAAGGTGGGAGATCCATGTCAGGAGTGCCTGGCCGAGGGCAGGCATCACAAGTTGCGGCTATTTTACTTGAATCTCGAGGAGGAAGAGCTGCTTAAGTGCGAGGCGAGGACCTGCTTGTGGCCGCACAACGATGAGGTCTCCACGGATGAGGAACTTGACTTGGAGGCTGCAAATCCAACACTGCTAGCAGCAGCTCCTCCTCCAGCTCCCCTACAATCTCTGCCTTCGCTGCTGGAAGATCTCTCTGTTGCTCCGCCAAGTACTAACTCTTGGGAGGAGGCTCCTATTCCGTATGGCGATCCGGCTGCAGCCGATGACGACGAATTTATCCTAGAGTTGCTGAAGCAAATCACTCCTGCCACGGATGACGACTCTGCGGAGAACGCGCCAGAGCCTGAATTGAATCTCAACTTGCTGCCGGATCTGGAGGAGGAGTCAGCAGAACTGAAACCCAGTCTTGAACTGAAGCCCAGTTTGGAACTACAGCTCCCAGATTTGAGCTTTCTGGATGAAAACATTCCCGAGCAGGTTAAGCCTGGAAAACCTATGATACCTAAAGCGGAAATACCACTGCTGCCCGCTAAATCAATGGCACCGCCAAAGCTCAAAGCCCAAGGAAGGAAACTGAACTCCAAAGCCCAAGAAACAGCTCCAAAACAACAGATTCCCACAAAGCAAAAGCAGGAAATACCGCTTCAGCCTGCCACTCCACCAAGAAATAACCCAAAAGCACATCCCTTTAGCACTCCGCTGGAGAAAGCATCCACACAGCCACGCAGTCCCGCTGCTTCTGCTACGAGCCAACAACCCGCCTTTAATATCGTTATCAGTATTCCGGAAACAAATCCGAATCCGACTAAATCCTTTATGGACGCCATCAGTCGTCATTCCGCTGCGTCAAAGCCCGTGGCCCGTGGCGGAGGCAGGAGCAACCAGCGCACGCCCCTAGGCAGAAAGCCACGCACGCAGGAGGTGATGCAGTTGATCAAGCAGATGGAAACCGCCGCCAAGCGAACGTCATAAGCAACTACCTTACTTTTTACGAGTATTTCAAATAAATTTGCATAGGAAATTATGCATGCATCCATCCACTGGACCCCGAAATCAAGTTCGTTTATTTATAAACAATTCCGCATTTGTTTGTATTTCGAGAATGTTTTTTAAAATATTTTTTGGCAACGCGATTTGCGGATTATTAATGCGCGGCACGCGTCTGCCGCATGCTCAAGTGGTGGCCAGGAGAGATATGTGGCGGCGGCTATCAGCAGACATGAACTTTGGAAAGGAGGTCGCAGCAGCAACTGCGTCACGCGGAGAGCGGTTCCTTTCAAGCCGAGATTAGCCGTGAAGAGGCTTCAAATAGGCGTCATCAAATGGAAGGCAATAGAGCAGCGTATCACAGGGAATGTGTCCGTATCTAATCAGACATTACATCGCTCGCCCCCCGCCGCCTTGGCTGCTATCAGTTCAATGAACGTGGGAATGTGTGTGGTGGGGTAATCGGTTTCGTGTGGATCAAAGCACTTGGAGGAGCACCCTGGTTGCCAACGCTACGTTTTGCTGCGTAGTTTGTCTAGGTGGGCGGGCGTGTCGGGCAGTGGGCCAAGTTTATTGTTTGTTTGGTCAGCTATAAATACCCGAAAATGCCAGACAACATTGCTAATCACTCTCTTATCATCTCTCTCTCTTCAACAGGCGCCGCCGGTCTCCGCACAGGCCTCGACGCACCTTAGCCATGGCTACACCACCAGCTCTTCGGGGCCCAACCGTGTGGTGACCCGCTCGGCCACCATGCTGGCACTCTTCGGCATTGCCCTCTCGTCGTTCAGCCTGAAGCAGCTGCTGGCCAAGAAGCAGAAGCACCAGGGCCTGCGTAAGCTCTAGAGGAGCAAATACCTAAAAGCCAAGAAACAGAATGAAGAATGAAGAACAAGTCCTGCCATCCACACCATCGGCAGGGGGAGGAGTGATGGGAAGCCGCCAATGCGCCATGTCCTGAGCCCGGAGCACATTCAATTTGTTCATCATCATGTTGTATATTTGCCTAAGTTAAGTCATCCACTCATCCAGCCGGAGCTCGGGCATGGAGCCGGGATTATTTCATACCCACACTCTCGTTATGGAGCAGATCTATGCGCCCATATATAGAGATATATATATTTTCTTGTTTACACATGCACACACCATGCAGAAGAGAGCCAACTAAAAGGAATATATTTGTGATAAAGAAACGCGCGTAGGAGTGTAGCCAAGCAGCCAGCGAACTGAACGATAGAGAGATATGGAGATAATGGAGTAGAAATTCTCTAAATTTACGCAAATCAAAAATTATCGTTACCAACCCCCCTTTTAGTTATATATATTTTATGTGTAAACAAGTCCATCATTTACGTATATTTATTTACAAATTGTATGCAGATCAGAGAAACGACTAAGTTAGGAAGGGATAGAGACTAATAGTGACGTCGTCGGATGGCAGACAGGGAGCAGGCTGCATCAGTATCCACGAAACCAACTCTAGTTGTAGTTCCTTATTCTAATAAATGCATTATATTCAATTGGACACTTGGCATTTTTATCTTTCCTTTTCTTTTTATAATTATTTACATGTTTTTTAGATAACTCTAATAACAGCTTAGCAGATGCAACCAATAAATAAAAGTACTCAATTATTAATATTAATCTCTGCTTAATACTCAATAAATTAATAAGATATATGAAATTATTCAGTTTTCGGCTAGAAAATCTCGGTGTATTCATTTTAAATTTGGCGCCGATAAGTCTTTAACATTCTTCAGAAGAGGGTAACACTGAAAATGTATTGACATCGATTTAATAGAATTATTGTTGTTCGATAAATGTACAATTAATACATATCGATATTTTAATGAATATACGATGAATAATATTATTATTAAATAATATTACAATTAATTCTATTAAGTATTGTTACAATTCTAAATTACATATATTATAAATGATCACTTCAGTTTCGGTAAGTCCAGCCAGTAATCTCATTCAGAAGTAATTTGTTTTTTATTTAATTAAAACATGTATAAAGGTTATCGATCTTACATCGATGTTATCGATAACTAACTTAACTTATTCTATATGTATGTTATGTACCTTCATTTAACTAATACACATACTTAGGTTATCTAGAGAGAAAGGTCAAATTGTCAGATAATGGAGATCGATTACTGATTTCTATGGAATTATCGAAACTATCGATAACATAATTCACATTTTCCAATGTGTGCATCATTATTTAAGTGATAGAAATTCTTTGGCAACGATTTTTGAATTATATGATTTCTGTTTCTCTTGAAATAGCCAATATTTTAGGCTTATACATTTTTTAAGTTTTCTATGAAAAACAAATATATAAAGAAATTTAAAAAAAAAGGTGGAAATTAAATCTATAATTTGGAGATTACTTTTAGCTTAAGCTTTAAGCGATTTGAATTTATCTTTCGTTTTATTATATATCTTGATGTTATCATTGTTGCATTGAAAGTTATCGATGTTTAATACGGTCACACTAATATCAGCTGCCTGGAACTGGTTCACTGCCTCAATGGCAAAATATTTGCAAAATTTCTTAGCGCTGAGGTAATTTAGATATTAATCAACTATTTTAAGCGTATGTTTAGAACATAAATTACATTATTTGATTATCACTTAATCTGGTTTAACATGAAATTCCATTGTTCTCCGTCTCGCCACGCTCGTGTTCTTTTGGCCTAGCCGCGAGAGGGAAGGAGACAACTAGTTTGTTGTAGGGTTGCCGAGCTCTGCGAAGATGAAAATATTTGTATTAAAATATATTTAAAAATGATTAAATTTAGCTATAATAGAATGGATCTTGATGATATTCATTAATTAGTGATCTTTAAACCAGTTTTTAAGGTTAATTGCACTTTTTAACCAAATAAAAAGCGGGAAGATCAATTATTAGATGCGGGTTTTCTGGGAATTCTACCAATCTTGCGGATCATACATGATTAAGCTTGATCTTACAGAGAAATGCCCAAAACTTAGCCATACAAAATCGGGCACAAATCAGTATCCAAACTTGTTATATACACTTCGTACAGCTTCGTACGCAACGAATTCCGTTCGGAACCAGCCGAAGTGGACGCCATATTGAAATTTCAGCTGGCTGACATTCTCGGGTGAAAAAATCTTTTCATACTCAATTTTCCGAGCGTTTCGATGAGAATACGTGTGAATTAAGTAAATTATCGAATTGCAAAAGATCTTTTGCCGGTTAATCGCAGTGAAAAAAGCTGAAAAATCGCGCCAGTGCAGGGTTGTTGTTGTCGGCAAACAACAAATAAAGCGATTAGCGCGCCGCTTTGTTGTTGCGGGCGGCCAGCGCATTGTGAATTTTGCCGAAAGTTGGCATTTTTGTTGTTGTAAGAGTTAATTGCACGTGGAGGAGCCAGGAGCCAGGAGCAGGAGCCGGCCGCAACATGAGCAATCCGGTTGGCAGCGATGTGGCGCTGGTAAAGGTGGCCACACCATCGCCCTCGCCACTGGTCAAAATTGATGTGGACTTTGCGGGTAAGTGCCTCCACCGTCGTCGGCGTCCAGCGAGGTAGCCCCCAATAACGCTCACCCTCCCTCCCTCGCCATGCCTCGCCAGCCTCCAAGTTCGAGATGCATGCCTCGCTTTCGGAGGAGGAGCGTCGCTTCTACCTGAAGATGTACGCCTCCGTGGACATTGTGAACCAGCGCAAGGTACACTGCACCGTGTGTCGCCTGCATCTGGGCACCGCCCCCTCCTCCGAGAGCAACATCAAGATGCATCCCATTCTGCGAGTGACACACTGCGTCAAGTGCCACGACTTCTACAACAGCGGTGAGTTCTCCAAGGGCGAGGATGGCTCGGAGCTGTACTGCCGCTGGTGCGGGCAGGGCGGCGAGGTCTACTGCTGCTCCACCTGCCCCTATGTCTTCTGCAAGTCGTGCATCGTGAAGAATCTGTCCAAGGGCGTGATCGTGGACATTGAGCAGAACGAGCACTGGAACTGCTTCAACTGCACCTCCAAGATACTGTGGCCCCTGCGGGCCCAGCACTGGGCGCTGGTCAACTACATTCAGTCGACCAAGAAGTGAGTACCAAGAGGCTTCTCTGCGACATCCTTTAACTCCCGATTCCCTTTGTAATCCACAGAGCTCTGCAGGCTTCGCAGCTGCCCGAGATGGAGATCCGCCGCCAGATGCTCAAGGATAGCAGCAACTGCTGCCGCCTGGCCAAGGCGAAGGCCACCAGTCTGTCGGATTCCATGGAGAGCCTGGAATCCAATAACTCGCGACGCAGCCAGGGCAGCGCGGCGAATGCGCCCAAGAGAACAATCCCGCCCAAGCCGAGTCCGGGACCGGCGGCCAAGCGTCCAAAATCCTCCAACGACGAGGTTGTCTGCACACCCGATCTGCTCAGCATGCTGGAGCCGGACTGCCAGCTCTCCATGCTGCCCAAGCCGCCGGGCCGTCTGCCAGGGGGACCAGCGGGTAGTATCCAAACCACCACTCCGAGGATTGTCACCGTCCAGCAGAACTACACGGGACCGAGTCCCAGCACCAGCAGCAGCAATGGCAGTGGCTCCTCCCCAGCCATGGGTGCGCCGCGTGCCAGCCTGCCGCCGCCGTTGGTGCTCAGTGGCTCAGGGATTCGCTATCGCCAGAGCACGCCCGCCACAAGTGTCACGAGTGTGCGACGCACTGTGGTGCCCAATGCGGTGCGGAACAGTGGTCCCGTCTTCCACACCATCAATGGTTTCCGTGTGGATCTGAATAGCGCGGCGCAACAGGACTCCTACCGCCTGCCCAACGGACGCCTTATCCAGGTCAAACGTCAGATGCCGATGGCCAGCCAACCGACGCCCACGACGACCACAACGCCCATGGTCATCCCTCCCTTGAACCCTGGCGTGGTCATCCGACCGCGGCCTCCGACCCCACTGGGAAGGCCGCCGATGCAGGGCAACACCTTTGGCAGCAACATGGGCATCTACAATCCGCAGACGAATCAGCAGCAGCGGGCACCGCAAATCGTCAGAATTAGTCAGAACACTACGACCACTTCAACGCCATCTCAGGCCCCAACTCCTAATGTCAATGGAGGAGGTGCTCCTGGCACTGGTGGTGGACAGACCCTGATGATTACCCCCGTGCCCGCTCCGCCCAAGGCTCCCACTCTGGTGCGACACAATTACCCCAACACAACGCTCGGCCAGGCACGCTCCCAGCTGCAGGAGCAGATCTTCAGCGCCATGGACATTTGCACCCACCTCACCGGCAAGGTGGTGTCGCTCACCCACTCGAATGCGTACAACCAGGTGCGCAACTATCTGGATCTCAAGGAGCTGTACATACACATGTCCTACCTGATGACCTACGCCATCGGGCGGTTCAAGCATCTGCAGGAGAAGTGCCTGGTGGATATGCGAGAGATGGGCTTCAAGAACGATGCTAATAGTCTGGAGAACGGACAGCTGGCTGCCGGTGAGTGTTATATATATATATATTTATAGTCCTAATAGTTGTGGTATTATTTTATTAATTAGTGATAAATTGGTAGGACAAAGACTCTTTACTTACTAAGACGCTGATCACCATACGATTTTTTTGCACACGCATTTTTTGTGTAGGACATAACAGAACGTCCTAGCATCTTTATGCACACATGCAAGATCATTCTATTTTTAGATTTTTACGCTCTCAACTTTGTGGGAGCGAGAGATCGTAGTTTTCGTCCTAAAACAGAAAGTTTTGCTTGCGTATGGCAATTTAAATGTATGGTTGTTACTCATCTTAGTAATTCCAGCGTCTTTGGAAGGACGATGTTGGTAGTTGGGCTCCGAGCTCGTGTTGCGGTGCCCAACTCTGTTTTGTATTTCTAATTTAAAATGATTTTGAAGGAAGCTAAACTTTAAAATAAATTTGTGTTTAAGTAAACCAAGGGTTAAGTCTGTGGGGATGTACTTATAACAGAGCTGTAAAAATATCGATACAAGTAACCATATATCAAATTTTATATTTATTTCTTTCCTCTATATCTATATTCTAATCCAGAATATATATAAAAAAAAGTATGTTTAAGGAACTATTTTGAAAAAGATCTACATTTTAGTTATTTTGAAATAGATTCTTATTTATTTTATTATTATTTATTTTATTATATTTTGTAAGAAAGACTGAGAAATTAATATAAATTTAGGTTTTATTGAAGATTAATTTTAAATTAAAATAAATCTTGTTATCGATTTATTTTTCTAAAATTTCGCAGAAAACCTTTTTCTTTTAATACCGATATACTTTAAATGTAAAATCCATTCCGTGATCCATTTTATTCTCATAAAATATTGTTTAAATCTCAAAAATACACAAGAATATGATATTAGAAATGGTTCCCCAATTATTTTGATATAATATCGATGATATATCAATACCCAGTATAGATATTTGAACAACTCTTAATACTTAAGCCCCTAACTTTTAAGAAGGAACTGTGAGGATTATACCCATCCCTTTTCCTGTCTTTGGTGCATATTTTCGACACATGGACGGGGCGGCATTGTCACTTAATATTTTCGGTTTCCGTTTCGCGCGAGTGTTAATTATTATTATTTCTTAATGATATATCGATATGATATATATAGCAATGTCTCAGCCTGTGCGTAAGTATTCTGTGTTTTATGAAAAACTCTGCGAGTTCCATTTCATTGGCTGCGATGGAAAGAAACGATTTGGTTTTAGCCTGGTCCATGTGTTAGCAAAATACCATCCAAAACGGAACAGGCAATGGGATGGAACCGAGCAGCAGTTTTTCCCCCTTTTGATGATCTCTCTCTTTCAGCCGTGGACTACGTCTGTTATGGCCAGTTGGACGATGTGGATCTCTTCAATACGGGCTGCAATAGCTTCCATCATCAGGTCTATGAGTATCGCAAGAGTTTGCATGCCAATCTCAAGGAGGGCGAGGACTGTGAGCCACTGCCGCCGCTAATGCCGCTCGGTGTACGAGCCGAGGGAGATCCCATTGATGAGGAGGAACCAGAGGTGGAACCGGTGCAGAAGGGCGAAGCGGAGGACAAAGACAACGAGACAGAGGAGGCAAATGATTTTGACTACGATGAGGCAGAGGATTTGGATGATGACTTGGACGATGATGATCTGGATAACGAGGAGTGCGGCGAACTCGGCACTGAGGAGAGCATGAATCGTAATGAACAGGCTCATGCCTACGACAGGAAGCTGACCCGCTTGCTTCGCGAATATCCCTCGCTCTGGTGCACTCGCCATCCAGATTATGGCAAAAAGGAGGTCACCCTCAAGCAGTGGCGCGTGATAGCCACCCACTTTCCACGCGGCGATGACATCAAGCTGCGCTGGAAGAACGTACGCAAGCGGTATGTGCGGATAGAGCGTCGCTTGAAGCAGGGCAAGCGCTTCAAGGGATATTTCGATAAGGCCACCAACTATTTGGCCAACAGAGATCGTCCGCGAAGCGAGTGGCTGGCCGTGGACTGTGGCGAAGATGATGGCGATGGCTTTGAGCGCAAGCAACTGGATGTTATAGAGAACACCATGGAGAACACCACTCCTCCGCCAGCTTCAGGCAAACCCAAGCCACGTTTTCCCATGCGACCCCTGGAGGTGCGTGCCATTGATCAGCGCATCATTACTTTTGCCAAAAGCCATCCCGTGCTCTGGCGCAAGTCCACCGATCCCGAATTCAACAGTATTGACGAGCAAACGCGGAAATCCCTGTGGCAGAACTTCTGGAAGTCAGCGCCCAGTAAGAGTTTCGGCTTACCCTTCTCTGCATCCTTCTCAGATCCTTGTTTATTTCAGATTATGCCTGCGAGTATCTTGTGGAGCGCTGGCAGCAGATGTACGAGATGTACAAGTCCTTTCGCCTGAAGAGCATCAAGGATAAGGGGATTTTCGCTAATTTAGAGCTCAAATATTCCAAGTACTTGGCCAGCTTGTATTTCCTGTACAAGATCGATGAGCAGGACTTGCGGGACGAGTTTGAGCCCTTGCAGGATTGCGTCTCGAATGGCAGCGATATTGCTGGCAAGCTCAAGGACATGCCCGATGACAAGCAGTTTGCCCAGCAACTGGTGCTGGCCATAAGGGCTTATCCCACTCTCTGGAATCCCCGGCATGTGGACTACAGCGATGTGGGGGCTAGAGAGCGACTGTGGCCAGAGGTGGCCAGGCGTTTGCCACGTTTCAAGCGGGATGCCAAGGCCTGTAAGCTGCGCTGGCAAATGGCCAAGTTTGCCTATGAATGCTATTGCAGGGAGGCGGAAAGGCACCCCACAAGGGCCAGTGAACAGAAGCTCCTGAAGATGCGCAACAGTTTTCCGCTGGAAGAGATGAGATTTCTTAATATTTAGGCTTGACATTCCAGAGAGTTTTTCTTATTAGTTTAGCTTAGTTTAGTTAGTATTTTGAGATTATAGTTTAAGCTTAAATAAAACCTTTTGCCAAGTTCTTCAAAGAGTCAACTCTAATCTATGGTTTTTAGAGGGTTTTACTTAAGCATTAAGTTTATTTCAGGCATAAAATCCTTTAAATTATAATAATTGAATTATATTAATTTATAATTTTCCAGAAAAACAAGCCAGCGATGACGAGGACAACGAAATAGAGATAGTGGAGCCCAAGACGGACACCATAACCATTGATTCGGATAACGAAGATGACACGCCCTCCACCTCCACCCACCAGAAGGCCATGATGAAGATTATTTCGGTCACCTCGGCTGCTCCCAAGAAAGAGATCGCTGAAAATCAAGCAGATATCGATGTGGCTGCCTTTAGCTCTACAATACTGGCCAGCCTGCTGGAAGTGGACATAAACGAGGGTGGTCCCGGCGATCCCAAGTCCGTGTCGCCTGGCCAAAAGAAGCAGCCGCGCAAGAAGACCACAAATAGACCCAATCCAGCGCTGTTGCAGCTGGAAAGGCAGCGCATGGAGGAGCTGAAGAGATCCGATGCCAAGCTGAAAAAGAAATGTGTGGTGAAGTTGAGGCGAGCCGAGGATGACTTTGAGGTGGCGCGCAAGTGGGTGGCGGCAGGCGGTAAGTGGAATCAGCCGGTAAAGCAGGTGCCCTCCATCCAGAAAAAGATTACACTTACCCAAGCCGACACCGCCGCTTCAAGTAGCAAGGTGAAGATATCGCAGGACGTAGCCGATGCAAGCAAAAACCCTGCCAAAGCTCCAAGTGAAAAGAAAGTGGAAGGTAAGGAGCCAGCTAAGCAGAGTTCGCCACCTAGGGAAGATGGCATTGAGCTTGTTTTTTCCCTCGTTAAAGTCCAGGAAAAAGAAGCCGCAAACCAGGACAAAAAGTCGGAGGATTTAGAGCTGAAAGAATCCGGGAAGCCACAAGTTTCTGATAAGGAAAGGGCAGTAACAAAGGAAAAAATAGGGGAAATGCTGAAGGCGGCCATCAAGGCCAAGATATCACAGAAAGGACAGACATTGGAGAAAGTGAGAATAGTGGAAAAGGAAAAGACAATAACGAAGGAGACACCAGAAGAGCCAGACAAAGTTAAAACGAAAGAGGTTACAGAGCACAAAGAGATGGAAATTGTTTTGGTAAAGGCGCCAGAAAAGGCAAGTCCTGCTGAGAAGGAAAAGGAAACCGAGTCGGAAGTAACAGAAAAGGAACAGGCTGCTGAAAGGGAAAAGGAATCCGAGTCGGAAGTAACAGAAAAGGAAAAAACAGATGGGAAGGAAAAGGAAACCGAGCAGGAAGAAGTATCTGAAAAAGAAAAGCCTGCAGAGAACGATAAGGAAGACCTTCCAGAAGAACAACAAGCTGTTGAGAAAGACAAGGATATCCAGTCTGAAGGTGTTTCAGAGACAGTGGAAGTAGCAGTGACTGAAGAAGTCACTGAAGAACAACCTGAAAGTGTCCCAGAACAAGGCCCAGATGAAGAGATGGAAAGGGAGCCGGTGCAGCCAGAAAAAGAACAAGTCCCAGATGAAGAGATGGAAAAGGAGTCGGAGGAGCCTGAAAAAGATCAAGCTGTGGAGACAAATGAAAAGGAATCTGTGCCCGAAGGAATCCCAGACAAAGATCAGACTGATGCAAAGGAAAAGGAAACGGAACCAGATGGAATGATACCCGAAAAAGAAGACGAAGCAGCAGCGACAGCAGGGGCGACTCTTCCAGAGACAACAAGTAATGACGAAGACCAGGTTGTGGCGGAAGAAGAACCCCATTTGCAGAATGAAGAACACCCAGAACAAGACACACCCATGGACACTTCCACTGACAATGGCGAGCCCTCTGCAGCTGAGCTGGTGGAAAGCATGGATGTAATAGAGCTAGACGACCCGCCCAAAGAGCTCCTGGATTGTGCTATAGACGAGGTGATAGCCATGGATGGCATCGAGCTGAGCGATGCCACAGAAGAGCTAATGAAGGCATTGGCCAGTCCCAGTGCTCTCACCTCCGAAAATGCCACCCTAGACGAGGCTGCATCCGATGAACTGATAGAGACCCTTCCGCTGGAAACTACTGAGCCACCAGAGATGCTTCTTAAGGAAGACGATAATGAAGTGGCTTCGGCAGAGACTGAGAACAGCAGCGGTGAGAATGGTGACACCACTCAGGAGACCCAGGACAGCGAGTCTGCTGCCCCCACTTCATCCGAAGATGTACCCGTAGCAGGGCAAATCCTGGGCTAGTTTGTGGTGATCATACGAGGTCCCTCCCAAGGAAATACTTAGCGGCGGGACCCAAAGTTCTTCCAAAAAAAAAAAAAAAGACGAAAGACAATGAACTCTAAACAAACAACACACACTTTTTTGTACATTTAACATCGTAGACTTACGATATTTCTTTTATTTAAGGAATTTTCACACTTAGGATACATTTTGTTAGGAAACTTAGATCTTTGCCATTTGGAAATCATCACCATAAATTCAGCTTAAGTCCTAAATGTTGTGTGTTTGCTTATTTTTTTAGGAAAGGAACTCAAGTGTATAGTTAAAAAAGAGAAATTGCAAAGTGAAACTCATATTTTTTCAACGAATAATCAAAGCATCTTAACATCTTTAATTTTATTTATGTAAGTATCTGCATTTTATAATGCCTTGTTATATTGTTTTCGAAACGCTTACAAAGCCCGGTAACCCAAGGAATGTGTGTATGAGGCAGGAAAGGAAAGGAGATCACATCTGATAACTCCCCTCTCTGAATGATCATTGAAACCTAGAATACACCGATAGTCGCGTAAGGAAGAGCACACGAGCCAAGCGGCGCTGATGATAGTTAGTCCCATAAGCTAAAAAGATATTATATATGTTTAACTCTAAGCTATATTATGACAAATAAAAAGGAATACTGAGCCAGAATCCATGTATTTCAGAGCATTTCCTTAGCAAATCTGCTGCTGGGGCAAGTCCTCCTCAAAGCCCTTTTCCGGGGGCGGACACTGGATGCTGTAGTTGGACACAAAGTACCAGGCCTGCCACATAAACCAACCCTTTGCGTGATGCATGGTAATGGTGCCCTTGAAGGAGCACATATCGTCGGAGTAAAAGGATATACACAGCGGCTGGTCGAAGCGCTTGATGCCGGCCTTCTCGGCGCACATTCCCGTGATGAATATGTCCTCCAAATGCATTAACTTGGTGCCCAGCGCCTTCTTGTACAGCAGCGGCGCCACATCGATGGACATCACGTAGCCAGAGCCGCACAAGTACTGGGGAAACACCTCGCCGCGGAACATGTACGCCGGAACGTACCACTTGTTCCCCCTGTCGCTGATCGGCTGTACGTTGCAGAGCTGGTGTCCGTACAGGACCCTACTCCTGGCGGTCAGCCTGTTCCGGCGCTCCATCACCTGGCAGGTGTCGCGGTAGTGATAGCGCACAGTGCTGTTGTACAGGGGAATGGTGCCGCCCAGCAGGAAGTGCAACAGGTTGGGCACATTCACAAAGCTGTCGTCGTCGCACTTGAAGACGAAAGCCGTGGTGTTCGCACAGTTCTGGCTGATGTGCTTCAAGGCCAGTATGGTCTTGATGGTCAGGTTATTGTAGGTGTCCATGAAATTCTCCTGTATGATGTCATTGTATTCCAGCGCCTCCCTGGCCACTGCCTCGTTTTCCCCCAGCGACAGACTTTTGCGGCCCACAACGAACACAATCCTCACGGAGGCAGTCATGGAGTCACCCCTCCCGCTTAGATACTCTGCGTACAGTCGTCGACGCTCTGGCAGTGTGTCCAGGTACTGACCCTTGAGGTGGCCGTGGAGCTTCACAAAGGCGGGATAATTGAACTCGGTGGTGTTGCCCCAGGTTATGCGGATGGTACGACGGCGCTCAAAGTTATTCACGAAGGAGCAGACTGCGATGACCAGGAAGGCCTTGCTTTTGCACAAGTCCTTGGGCACCACCGTGGCCGTATTCTGCTTGGGATCCAAGTATGCGTCTAAACTCATGGGCTTTTCTCGGCCCCAACCGGAAAGAGTAGCTGTTGTATGTATCAAAGATCAAAGGGATAAGGATAAGGGATCACCCACCTTATGTTTTCCTTACCACTCCGATTGATCTGATTCTCTGCTTCTCTGTGGAGATATCCCCTATAGACGAGGTATGACATCAACATAATGACCATAATCCCTTTGATTATTCTTCTGCCGAGAAGCCATCTTAGCTTCTGTAGAAGCCATCTAAGCTTCGGTAGAATACATCTTAGCTTCGGTAGAAGATTTCTTAAAAACGAGAAACGCATTTTACAAGTTTACAAATTTTCCAAATTGAAAAAAAGTAACAAAAAAAGTAAATCTGACAATAAAGGAAAAAGAAACTCTATGAAAATGCAATAAAGGAATGTATATACATACATGGAAATAGGTTTTTAATCCTCAAAAAAGCTTTTGAAAATCCCAGAAATATAAATAATAATTAATATAATATCATATCCAAAGCAGACTTATAAATAGGTTTCCAAAACGAGTTAAGGATATTCAAATTCCTAGCACTTCATCCGTTCTTTCAGTCTCAATTCCCTGAAATTAAGCCCAGGCGCTGGACACTTGATGGAGTAGTCGGACACATGGTTCCAGGCCTTAGCCATGCTGTCATCCTGCATCTGATGCTGTGTGATGCTGCCCTTAAAGGCACACAGCTTCTTCTCGGGGCCGACATTGAAGTACGGATGATGCTGGATCTCCACATGGGCACGCTGTGCACACAGTCCCGTGATGTACACATCCTCCTGAGGGAACAGCGTCGTATTAAGCGAGGCCTCATACAGCCGCTGGGCCACGTCCAAGGAGAGCAGGTAGCCAGCGCCCGAAAGATACTTGGGATATTCTGCTGAGGGATACATGTGCAAGGGCACATACCACTTGCTGCTTGGGTCTCGATGGGGCGCCACATGGCAGAACACATGGCCATACAGCACTCCATTGGTGGCATTCATCCTGCTCTTTTGTGAGGTGGTCAAGAAGGAGGAATGGTCGTAATACTCCAAGGTATCGTTATACACTGGAATAGTGCCTCCCAGCAGGAAGTGCAACAGATTGGGCACATTCACGAAGGTGTCATCGTCGCACTTGAAGAGGAAGGCAATTGTGTTTGAGCCACCCTGGCTGAAGTGCTTTAAGGCAATCACCGTCTTGCTGGCTAGATTATTGTAGGTGTCCAGGAAGTTATACTGAAGGATATCCTTGTACTCCTTCGCCTCCTTGAGGACCGCCTTGTTTTCCCTTGAAAAAGACTTCTTTCCGCGACCCAAAACAAAGACAATCCTTACCGAGGCAGTCATGGAGTCACCCTGCCCGCTCAGATAATCTGCGTACAGTTGCCGACGCTCTGCCAGTATGTCCAGGTATTGACCCTTGAGGTGGCTATGAAGCTTCACAAAGGCGGGGTAGTTAAAGTTCGTGGTGTTGCCCCAGGTGTTGCGGATGGACTGCCGCCGCTTGAAGTTGTGCACGGAGGAGCAGACCAACACAAGCAAGAAGGTCTTATTGTGACAAAGGGGTGTAGGCACAATAGGTGTTATATTCCATGCTGAATCCAAAAGGTCGCCTACATTCAGGGGATATACAATATAAGATCAAGGGGATTATCCCGCTTAGGTTTTTTCTTACCTTTCCGATTGCTTCGCTCCTCTTCGTAGAGATAAGCGCCATAGACCAAATATAGCACCAACATAAGGGCCATGATACCTCTGTATCTTCTTCTCAAAAGAAGCAATCTTAGTTTTTGAAGATATAATAGGAACAGGAAACGCATTTTTCCCAACTGAAAATAGAGTGAAACTGACAAAATAGGGAAAAACAACTATAAGAAAATTAAAAACTCAGTTACTGATACCCAAAAGATCTCAAGAAAATCCCTGAAATAAAACCCATTCAAGTACTTTTAGAATTTTATTCACATTTCCTTTGCAGTTCGAACAAACAACTAGATATTTGGCAATCTGATTTAATAAATATTGTTCCGTTCTTAGGTATCACACGTTTACCAAAATGATTATAACTAAATGTTACAGTTTTTGTGCGTGAAAACATCATATAATTGATATATATATATATATATTTGGATTTGCACAATCCCAAAAAAGTCTTTAACGCGGGGCTTAGAGTTTGAAATATATAAATAATGCCAAGCAGCTGGACTGTAACTGATATCTGGGGGATTTTATGAAATAAATACTTACAATCTATTTATATGATTAATGTCTTAGAGGGTCCTTGGGATTTCATAGTCCGGAAGCTTCAAGGGATGTCTTATAATACGTACGACATATGTGTGTGTGCATTACTTTTAACATTGATATGGGGGGTTACGAAGTTGCAAATCAAAGTAACTATTACGTATATATTGCCGAAGCCCTATTGCATTTTTAAAGCCCTATTGTTCGTCCAAAGGGGGGATTACATGTAGTAAAAGTAATCAGTAATGGCTAAGTAATGAGTTATGGGTAGGAATACAATAAACTTGGTCTATAAACTATGAGTGGGCAAATAATCACTTTCGTCTGGCAACCAATTCAGGTGATAATTGATAAATGATATCTTAAACCAAAGCAGACTAATAAATGAAGTTACGAAACGAGTCAAATATATTCAGCTAAAGCCAAGTCAAGAGGGAGAGAGAGAGTGGGTCGGGGCAAAGACACTAGAAGTACTAAGATGAGTAACGACCATACATTTGATTTGCAATATGCGAGGCAATTTTGCAGTTTTTGGGCGAGCTCTCGCGCTGTCCTGCTCTTCCGCTCTCACAAAGTTGAGAGCATGGCACAACTGTAGAAGCCTCATCAAGAGAACTGGCCTCTTTTGAGGACTCTATTTGTGCTGTCGTTCACTTGCTACAGCCTAAGCGAAAAATTAGTGTGCAAAAAAATCGTATGGCGTTCGGCGTCTTAGTACTTCTAGTGTCCTTGGTCGGGGCCTAACAGTTGGGCCGCTTGCGCAGCCGTATCTGGCTAAAGAAACGCTCTGGCGGTGGACACTTGATGGAGTAATCGGACACATGGTTCCAGGCCTCAACCATGCTGTCGTCCTTTACCTGATGCTGCGTGATGCTGCCCTTGAAGGCGCACAGCTTCTTGGAGTGTGCAAAGCTGAAGAGCGGATGGTGGTGACGCCTGATATGTGCCCGCTGCGCGCACAGCCCCGTGATATACACATCCTCCAGATAGACCAGCGTCGTGTTGAGCGACGCCTCGTACAGCCTCTGCACCACATCGATGGAGAGCAGGTACCCGGCCCCGGAAAGATACTTGGGATACGCCTCCGGCGGATACATATACGAGGGCATGTACCACTTGCTGGTCACATCACTCACGGGCACCACATTGCAAAACTGGTGGCCATACATCGCCCCAAAGGTGTCGTTCATCCGGTTCTGCGGCGAGGTGGCCAGGAAGGTGGAGCGATCGTGGTAGTCCAGGGTGTCGTTGTACAGCGGTATGGTGCCGCCTAGCAGAAAGTGCAGCAGATTGGGCACATTCACAAAGGTGTCGTCGTCGCACTTGAGGAAGAAGGCGGAGCTGTTCGAGCAACTGCCGTTGATGTGCTTCAGAGCCATCACCGACTTCAGGGTGAGGTTGTTGTAGCTGTCCACAAAATTGCCCTGGATTATGTCATTGTACTGCTCCGCTTCGCTGTGAATGCGAGTCAGGGTCTCGTTTCCCACGAGCGCTTCGTCCCGGATGCGACCCACAATGAAGACAATGCGCACGGTGGCGGTCAGTGAGTCACCCACGCCGCGCAGGTAATCGGCATACAGCTTCAGGCGCTCCGGCAGCGGCGGCAGGTACCGGCCCTTGAGGTGGCCATGGAGCTTGGCAAAGGCCGGGTAATTGAACTCGGTGGTGTTGCCCCAGGTCTCGCGTATGGTCTGGCGCTGGACAAAGTTACTGAGGCCCGTGCACACGGCGATTACCAGGAAGGTCTTGTTCCTACACAAATCCCGGGGCACAATGGCAGCCGTTTCCTGTCCGGGATCGAGGTAGTCGCCTATGCTCCGGGAGGTCTCGAGCGTCCAGTCGGGCAGGCCAGCTGCAAAAAGTGATTATGAATGGAGTTGGGATTAAGAGGAAACCCATTGTCTCACCACTGCGCCTGTGCACATCCATGTAGATGAGTGGCAGGTAGACGAGGAGCAGCAGGAATACAATGCAGGCGCTCAGCGTGTAGCAGCCCAGGCGTCGCAGGCTTCTTGGCAGCGGCAGGCGGTTACGCCGCTGTAACTTCCTCAGCTTGACCTTGGTGCGATGTGGCGCACTGCCAGCCGCCTCCTCGTCGGACCCGGAGGCGGCTGCCCCAGAGCTGATGGAACCATCCGCCGCCGCCGCCGCTGCCGGGAGCAGTGAGCACTGCTCCTCCTCGCCAATTCCCGCTGTCCAAGTGCCGTGCATTTGCCTCTTTGTTCGCTAACGGTCGCCTTCGGTTTGGTGGCATTTCACTTCGGCGAGCGGCTGCCGCGCATCTTATCGAGGTGATGGAAAGCTTTTTTTAACCAAGAGTGCGAGATATTGGCAGTACTTGTGTCCAGTGCCTCTCCAATGGCGACTCGCATCTAATCAGGAGTTGTTTTTGGAGCAAATCGTAATTACAGTTCGACGAAACACAGTTATCTCTGATTAAAATCTGTTAACTGTTTTTCAGCTGATTGCCGAAAAAAGCGAGAAACTCGCGACTATCGATATGTTGGTCACGCGACTATCGGCATGACGAATCTTTATGGCCGCGGAGAAGTTAATTTTTATTGTGTTTATTTAAGACAAGATAAAAAGACAAGGGAAAATTGTAATGAGATTCTGAGTTGAAATATATTATTGCATACTTTAGGACGCCTGTTTAGGGAATTAAAAATCATTATAGATTTTTGTTTAGCTTAGAGGTATGGCTGGACTGCATTTAATCAGCAATTCATTTCATTTCAGGAATTTTATTATATGAATCATAAATCTAATCTAAATCGATTAAGGCATAATGTATGTATATGTATAGCTACACAAAGATTACAAATTCCTTGGCAACACAAATGTGAATATGACAAAACAGCAATCAAGTTTTGGGATGCCCCGAAATTGAAATCCAAGATCTTTCCTGTGACAGCTTTATGTTATACTCATCCGAATTGTTTACAATTAATTTTAAAAATCATAAATGAATTGAATTTTTATAAAATAAAACAATATCATACGCGAGGAATATGTGGAAATGTACGGATTATTTGATTTTATATGTTTTAAATATTTTTCTTAGATTTTCCGCATATTTCAATAATAGCTCTAAGATCTAGTGGTTCGATCTTGATCATTCCGACAAATGTACATAGCTACATATATACACAATATATTAACTATACAACTGAGTGAAGTCTATAGAACTTCATATTTGGAAAGTTTCATCCAGATAGCTCTAAAACTGAGACTAGTTTGCTTAGAACCTTACGCAGTCGGACGGCTAGATCGACTCGGCTTATGATGCTGATCAAGACTATATGTGTGTACTTTACATGGAGCTTATGCCCAAAATTATAACAACCTTTGCCCGTAAAGTTAAAATCGGGTTCAAGTACAAAACTAAATTGAAAACAATAACGAAACCTTAAAGATATAAGCCAAGGCAGTTGTATAGTGTAAGCCATATTTCTACAGTAAAACCATCCAAGGTTTGGTTTTTAAGGGCTCACTCCGAGTTAAAGTTACCACCTCATCATTGACTCCTCGCATTTGAACGAAAAATAATACTATCATACAGTTGTTGTGCTTAATAATTGTCTATGCATAAATTTATTTAAGATGTTGTATGTACAATGATTTAGAAAAAAGGTCGCTCCAAGTCAAGTTTTTTTTTTTAGAATATTCCAATGATCGAGCGCTTTTCGCTGTTTAAAGGTCCCAAATTAGCAATGATGAAATAATGGTGCACGGGTCAGTGATCGGTCTTAGGCTAAGTTAACTTAATACGGACAACACTTAAAGGCGGTCTGGTTAAAGGATAATGCATGAGAAGCCAGCCCTTGCGTCCATCTAAAGGATTGGATTGGATTGGTTTTGTTTAAGAATTTAAATTTAAGAACTTGTGGGGATGAAGACCCGGGACCAGCCCTAAAAGTCGGCGTCCAGGGTAAAGACATTGTCCAGGCGGTTGGTGGCCACGCCCATGCGCTGGTACTCGCCCACCTTCTTCTCAAAGAAGTTGGTCTTGCCGTCCAGCGAGATCATCTCCATGAAGTTGAACGGATTCTTGGTGTTGTAGATCTTGCCCACGCCCAACTCGACGAGCAGGCGATCGGCCACGAACTCAATGTACTGCGACATCAGGTCACAGTTCATGCCGATCAGATTCACTGGCAGGGCATCGGTGAGGAACTCCTGCTCAATGTCCACGGCGTCGCGGATGATCTCGATGATGCGCTCGCGCCTGGGTCGCTGCACCAGGTGCTGGAACATCATCACGGCAAAGTCACAGTGCAGGCCCTCGTCGCGGGAGATCAGCTCATTGGAGAAGGTGAGTCCCGGCATCAGGCCACGCTTCTTCAGCCAGAAAATGGAGGCAAAGCTGCCGCTGAAGAAAATGCCCTCGACGGCGGCAAAGGCAATGATGCGCTCGCCAAAGTTGGCCGACTTGGAGGAGATCCAGGACAGGGCCCAGTCAGCCTTGCGCTTCACCGCTGGCATGGTCTCGATGGCATTGAACAGATAGTCCCGCTGCTGCGGATCCCGGATGTAGGTATCGATGAGCACACTGTACATCTCCGAGTGCACGTTCTCCATGGCAATCTGGAAGCCATAGAAGCAGCGTGCCTCTGTGATCTGCACCTCCTGGCTGAAGCGCTCAACCAGATTTTCGTTCACAATGCCATCGGAGGCGGCAAAGAAGGCCAGCACATGGGAGATGAAGTGACGCTCGTCATCCTTAAGGCGGTGCCAGTCGGTTAGATCCTTGGACAGATCCACCTCCTCCACGGTCCAGAAAGAGGCCTCGGCCTGGTTAAGGGAAAATTCGATAAATTGTGAAATTGTTTGCCACATTTTTATGATTATTAAATAGTTCTTATCTCTCTTGGTAATTTTCCCGCCAAAAACAACATGATGCAGTCAATCAGTGGAAGGGGAGGGAAGGAAGGGAAGGGCCATGGACGGGAGGTGGGGTATATCACAAACATTGATTCATGCTATCAAAACACGTAGACGACGTGACCGGCTTTTCGCGCGCTTTATCATGAAATGCCCGCCCTTCCACAGTTTTTGCCGCCCAAAACATTGGATTTTCACCACGCACACACGGACACTGCACCACCAACACCACCACCATTAACACATACAAATAGATATACACACACCTTCTTGTACATCTGCCAGATGTCATGATACTGGATGGGAAAGATGACGAACCGCCGGGGATTCTCGCGCAGCAGCGGCTCCAGCGAGGGATCGAAAGGCGCCGCCGACTTGTCCATAATGGCCACCGTAGATGCCGACTTGCCGGCTCCATTTTCCGCCAGCTCCTTGGCCACCTGGGCACCGTTCTCCTCGTTGCCAATGGACATTTTGCGAACGTTGCTGGCATTGTCTGTCAGCACCTTCTTGCTGGGGCTCTGTATTTACACGAAGGGAAGAAAGAATGAGGAGAAAAGAAAACAATTACTTTTTTGCTGCGTAGTGGCTTTAACCCCCGGGAACCCACACCCACACACACAGATACATGCTAATTTCTATGTATAGCCCTGAACTTGTGCATTTAATTGTGCACTCCCGCTGGCGTTGCATAAACGTGTCACCTTACCTTCAGCGAGAACTTCTCCATGTTGTCTGCAATGTTTTCCTTGGACGCCATTTGAGACATGTTTGTGATTTGAGATTTGTCTGGTTTTTTCCTGTACAATTAGCTCTGGTGAAATTCACTTTAAGGCGTGGAAAATCTTCTGTATTTAGTTCAAAATTTCGGCGGCAAATGAGTTAAAAAATGTTGCGTCCGAGGTTTTTATGCTGTTTCGATTTGCCGCCAATTTCAGCGATGGCAGAGTAGCTGCAAACGATTCGATACTAACATCGATTATATCGATGAGCGAGAATATCGATTACTACCCTTTTCCTTTTTCAGAACCATTCAGCAACGAAATGAATACTATCGATAGTACTATCGATGTTCTCGCAGCCCTACTAAAAACAATAATAAACCTATATTATTATTAAGAAACTATAGTTGTTCACGCTAAATTATGGAAGGAACATCTTCGGAGCACCACAAGCGATTGGAGTACTGCACCACAAGACTGCAATATCGTCAAGGGCGAGAGTTGAAAGCTGTAAAGGTGGTATTCCCACCATCATTTAGGATCTTAAAAACGTAGTAATATTAACAATCCTCAGGTTTATACAGTGGCCAGCGAGTCCAGACATTTGCTTATATTCGGCGTGCCAAAAATAAACCTTCAAACGAATTTAAAGACCAAACTGCAGGGTTTCGGCAAGCTGGAGTCTTGTATTTGTGTAACCTCCGGGATGGCTGCAAAAAGTGAGTTTATTAACTCATAATGATAATTTATTTAACACTTTATTCTTCCTAGTGGAACTAGAGGCCTTCACGGATGTATTTGCCGCCAAGTTCGAGCGCCTGGAGGTGGCTAGAAGGGCCAAACGAATGCTGGATGCCCGCCAATTTTATGGCGGAATCTTGCACATATCCTACGCTCCAGAGAGGGAATCCCTGCAGGAGCTAAGGGAGAAGCTGCTGCAGCGCAGGCAGGAGGTGGTTCTACGCATTCGACGCAATCAACGGGATGAGGCGACGTCCCCCAAGAGAAGCCGCGAGAAGCCAAATGATACACGATCGTGACGCTTTATTCAACTTAACTCATTGCAATGAACCTCTAAGGCAGAACGATGTCATTATTAACCCCACACGGCCGAGCCCGTTGCGAAACCTCAGCCATCACAGACTGCTGCCCTCCCCGCCGACTATTTCTGCTTCGTTCGACGCAGCTCGTGGTAGTAGTTGAGCAGGCCAATGCGCTTTGCCCAAATCTGTGCTCCGTATGTGGCCCAGAAGCTGTGGAATACAGACAGAATTAGTAAGGATGATCACACACACACTAGACGACAAGCATTTCCAACTCACATGCCAAACATGGCGCCGCCCAAATGTGCCGCATGATCAAAGAACTTCCAGCCCATGACACAGCCGGCAAAGTCAATGCCCATGATCACCTTGATGCCGGCTCCGGCGGAGAATGTCAGCGCGGGCAGGAACAGAATGCTAAGCTGGGTATCCGGATACTGGGCGCACACATAGGCCAGAACAGTCATTATGGCACCGGACTACAAAGGCAATTTCGAGCTCATAATTATGGGAATTCGATTGAGAAATTTTCCTACAGCATCCTTACCGCCCCCAGTGACATTCCCGCCGAACTTGTGCCGGCCTTGTAGAGCACACTCATCAGGCTGGAGAAGACGCCGGCGCTGAGGTAGACAGCCAGGAACTGTTCCTTGCCCAGCGACAGCACAGCCGCATTGGCAAAGCTGTGGAGCACATACATATTGGCGAATATATGCATGGCGGAGTAGTGGCTGAATGTGGACAGGAACATGGGCCAACAGATGACGCCTGCAAAAGGGAATATCAGTGGATTGGCTACTTGTGTGTGAAAGGAGCGTTGGAATACCCTTGCATTATATAGGATATCTGATTTTAAATGATAAAGCCACGCTGCAATCGCCAAAAAGATAACTTAACATTGCAATATGGCTTTTAGAGATAATAAAATCGATCCCATTTCGTGATTTCACAAGGTCTCTTCAATATTAAATCATTAAAACCCCGCAGAAGCTATAACTTTGCAAGGATATCCCATTGTCAAACTCACGCGCCGCCGGATTGGAGGTAAAGTATGTCATCATGGTCGAACGCAAGGCGGGCACCCGCCACAAGGCAAAGGCCAGGGCATTGCACAGCAGGATGGGGGCGAACATCTTGTCGCCCGGCGTCAGGGCGTCCCAGTGGCGCTGGATATCCTGCTTCAGCTGCGTCCAATAGTTGCGGTCCGCCAGCGACCGGCTTTGCCACCAGCCAAATCTCGCCTGCCGCGCCTTCGCCAGAATGATGCTGCGTGTGTTCTCATACTCCAGGATGGTGGCTCCGGCGAAGCAGCCCACCGTAAACTAGGCGGAAGGGGGGTACACATACATATCGATTAGCTTGAGTCTAAGAGTCCGGACGAGTCCGCCGCTTACTGCTCCAGTGAAGGCCACCGCCTTGATCACATTATTCAACGGCACCGAAGTGTTTTGCTCCGCCGCCACTGGCTCCCCGCTCGTCGGCTTAATGTCTCTGGTGCTCTGCTTTCGGTTGCTTCCATGGAAGTGCCGACATGATCTCGTCGCCGGCTGGCCAGAGGTTATAGTGTGTCTATAGGGCAGGATTGGCGGCGCATTGGCATGACATCTGTGGCTGCAAGAGTGAATTGGTTGGGTGGACACTGTGATTACTCCGGTATGCGGCACTAGGCTGTGGTCACCCCCGCTTACTTACGCCACCTGGGAGAGCCAGCTCCGGCAGAGCGCGCGACTCATGAGCATGGTAGTGCGGGTCTAGGCGAATTTAGCATGAAATAAAATAAATTTGTTTAGATTTGCTTCGTGGAGAAGGCCCGGAAAAATTTAACAAGTGGCCAGAGGAGGTTAGGGGGAAAATACCGCAGTCTTACTCCTTAGCTTATTTTTAGTATTCGCTGGGGTTCAAAAGCACACGGTCATACTGAGGCTTGAAATTGAATTTATTTATCGAAACTTTTAAAGTTAATTTATTAATTATTTGGGGTTGCTTCTAGCTTAAATTATAATGCAAAAATTTATTATTTTATTATTATTATTTTTATTATTTATTTATTAATTCGTAATTTAAAGAATATATAAAGTTTTAGAGTAGCTTTATTTACTTCCCAGGGAAATGTGATTTTGTTTCCATTAAAAATAGTTTTCTTTTTTCTATAAGCACAAATTTCACTATATGAATAACTATCCTTAGCAGGAAACTAGAAAGGGGACTATATTTCTAAAAATATAAGACACATCATCAAAGATTAACTAGAAATAAGCATTATATTTTATCAATTATCTATTTTCTTTCAGGTTTTCCAGGAAATGTTTACAATTTAAAACCAGAAAAGAATTAATTTCAAGAAAACAAAACATAAATAGACTTTGTCATGTTGCGTTTATTAATTAAACAAATACTTTTCGATAAAAACAATACAAAAACAGGTGGACTCAAAGTCCTCTGAGAGATAGAGAGCTTCTTAGGCAGCCTTCACAAAGGCACCGGCAAAAAGGATATTCTTCTTGTTCCAGATGACATACAGGAAGGGGCGATCCGCTTGGAACTGCAGGGGGAAAGTCATCATGCGGGTCATCATGATCATTCCAGTGGCTGCTGCCGCCTCAGTGCCCTCCTCGTTCACCTCAATGGTGGCCTTGTGCAGCACCTTGGAAACGAAAATATTCTCGGGGGATTCCAGCAGATTATTGAACTCAGCATTGTCAGTGAACATTTTTGTGATGCCCAGCTAAAAGTACAAATAATAAACAAAATAAATAAATAATAGGTAATGAGGTCATAGTCAATAGAGGGTTGGAAATCGATAAGATAGGTCTACATAGTAGGGAGTGTGTGTGTGTCACATCCGACTGCAACTAAAATTGTATAATTTTATGGGATCGTGCGGCTGATACATGATCTTTAACACGAACCGCAGGCTGCGTCAATAAATGGTCACCACAGCCATATCGCAGTTAATTTTTAAGTTATCTTGGGACACCTCTTAGTGGCGATAAGCTACTATAAATAATTCATACATCAAGCCATGGAATTTGTGAGATAAGGAACTCAATAAATGGTTAAGGGGGCGGTTTGCAGTGATGCAACGTGGCCATAAAATGTACTATTTTTGGGTTTTATATGAAATATCAGTTACTATATTCAAAAAAGCCCACTTATGCACGCACCTAGGCCTTAAATGAAAACCATTTATCAAGAAAGTGGGTCAGGGAACTGTGTCAAAGCTACGTTAAGGCGAAAGTTGACCATGAATTACTTGTAATTCGACGAAAAAGTGGTGGGGCGTAAGCCCTCCTTCCTCACCTGCTTCAGTTTCTCGGTCAATTCCAGGGAATAGTCCACCTTGAATTTGGGGAACTTGACGTTCACCTCCTCCACAGCCATCTTGGCGGACAAATCCACCAGATTCACGCCCTTCAGCTTCTCAGCCAGATCGTACAGGCCGGTGCGCTCCTGCGGCAACAGCACAAACATGGATAGATCCGAATCCTGGTAGGGCATCTCCAGAGCTGTACAGCCCAGGTCCTCGAAGAAGCCATAGGCAAACTTGGCCTTCTGATTCATGTAGCTGACCTTCACCTGCTCCTCCTCGCCCACCCAGAAGTCATCCTCCTCGGTGCGATCCTCGCTGAACTTGTGCGCCCAGCTACCCTTGAAGTGCAGGGCATTGAGCAGAACCAGCCGGGTGTTGTCATCGAAGGAATCCGCACTGACCAGCTCCGTGATCTTGCCCTGCGTCTTGGCGTTCACCCACGCATTGATGGCCTGGGCGGCTGCATCGCTCAGCGCAAAGTTAATGGACTCCGCCTCCGAGTGGTACTGCTCCTTGATGGCCGCCTGGTAGGCGGGCTTCAGCTGCTTGCCCTCCTGCACATACAGCTTGTTGGCCACGCGCAGTAGGTTGCTGTTGCGGTACTGCTCCAGCACAAACTGGAAGGTCTGGGCCACCTCCGGTGGGAAGTTGGACACGAAATGCAGGGCCTTGGCGATCTCATCGGCGGTTTCTCCCTGGGCGCCGGCAAAGGCCAAGGCGATGCAGGTCTGGATGGAGAAGGGCGAGAACACGACGTTCTCCTTGAGGCCACCAGTGGCCAGCAGCTGGAAGAGTTCGGTGGTGAAGCGGGCGCCTCCACGCGCAAATTCCAGATTGAAGTCGAACATATTGATTTGGTGGGTGTGTGCGTGTGCTGCGTAATCGCGGAACTGCTGCGGGTACTTGCTTTCTGGCTCGCTGTCTACACCGGAATGCCTTAAATGCCTCTTCGGGGCCACAACAAAAGTGAAAACGGAGAGCTCACAGCCGGCAGAGGATGGTGAGTCACTTATCAAAACACCAAAACATCAAAACAGAAGAGGTGGTGGTGGCGTCACCTTCTTTCGCCGGTGCCTGAAGCCCTTGGGGGTTTCCCCGAGGATGACCCACTGCACCTACTATCTCAGTGCACCCATAAGTAGCCATTTCAGTGTATATCTTGTGGTTTTCAAGCCCAGATTGCGGAAATTCTGTAAAATTAGTAGGTAATTCCATTGTAATTCCTCAATATGACCGTAGATTTTGGCGGCTAAAAATACTATGAGACAGGTGAAGAAAATACTAAAATGTTACAGGATCTGGGCACACTAGTTCAAAAAGGAAAATTGTTTAAAATCTTGGCTCAAACTTTTATTTTCTTTAAATATTTATGTATTGCATGATTTCACTCAATAAAAAAGAAAGCATTAAAAGCATAAATTTATTGGATTAACATTTAGTATATTATTTGTATAATAATAACATTTTTATAATGATCACGATGCGCGAAAAGTGTGTAAGCGGATATAACTTTACTTTAAATCATAATATAAAATATGTTATAACTTATTAAACATGACTTTAATAAAGATATAAAAACTACACATATTAAGTATTTGCTTAAAGTCAAAAACAAAAAGCTTTGTTGAGTAATTTTTACACAGAAATAAACATTAAATTTGTATTGTTTTAAACAAATTAGTTTGTGCTCTCTGGGAGCTTTACGCCCAGGTTGGTTTTCAAAAACATAACTCGGTTTAGCTCATCGATGCTGCAGGCGGGATCTTTGATCAAGTTGCTGGCCTGCGAGAGCACTAAATCCGAGGATGCATTACTGGCCGGAATGGCCAGGATCTCGCAACTGGTCTTGTACAGCAGCGGAAATTGCTCTCGATTTGAGTGCCACCATTCCAGGACATGAAAACCATCGTTGTAGGCCATCTGAATGCCCTGATAGCCTCGAATTTCCTTTGTAATCTTATCCTCATGGCTGTCCATGGCCACAAAGTCGGAGAAGAGATCATCGTCCGGCTTATTGTCGCCCTGATCGAGGAGCTCGCCCTCGTCCTCGCCTTCGCCCTTGATCAGGACTTCCTCTACTCGACGCGTAGTTGGATGCTGTGAGGAGCTGTGCCGCCTCATTAACTCCTCGCAATTCTCGACCGTCTCCTCTCGCTCCACCTGGCTGCACTGCAGCAGCCTGTTGGTGGGCGGAAACAGGAAATGAGCCATCATGTGGTACTTGGTGATACAGGGCATCACTATCCAATCGATGTTATCCAGCAGGGTCCGCTTTAGATCCACCTCCAAAGCGTGGCCGGACTCGCCGCTGCAGGACTTTCGCAGTCGATGCACGTGTGGAATGACCAGGTGGAGAGTGGGGCCCGTACCGGTCTCCAGGGTACGGCAGCACTTCTCGAAGAGAGCCAGTATACTGTTGATGGCCGTAAGGCCAGCCATGTCGCAGCCATCCATCAGCTTCTCATCCTCATTTACGATAATGCTCCAGTTGGCCTCCAGAGCCTTGAAAATGTGCGAGATCTTGATCAGGCCCTTCGAGGTGGGCGTGGGCAGCACCCCCAGGATAACCAGCTCCTTGGCCCTGTTCAGTATTATCCTCAGCTCACTCACATCGTGAAAGGTCTTCTCCACGACTCTGTCCAGCAAGGTGTTGAAGCAAAAAATGGTTCTCCTGCCCTCGAATACCGTCTTGATGGTCGTTCGCTCATCGTACACAAAAATGGGCTCATCTTCCGCCAGCTCACAGTCCAAATCCTTTAAGGTGGCATCAATCAGCTTGAGAATGTAAGAATCTGCAAAATAAATGAAGAAATTTGTATTAAAAACCAATCATCAAGTGGTAAGTCAGGGTTTACCTGTGGAGGACTTGTTCCTGGGCACCTGGGTCACGCCCAGCAACTGGTTACGCTTCAGTCCATCGCGCACATAGTGCACGGTGGTGGAGAGATAGAAACTATCCGCTGTGGCGTCCCTGGTCTCGGCAATGGCGATACTGTAGCCGGTTTGGCGGGCAGCGGACATCTCGCGGCGCACCTGTTGCAGGACCTCATCGTACCAGTTCTCTACGTTCCAGGCGATTACTCCATGGTCGGGCAGTAGATCCTCTACGGACACATTCCGGCCGTACTCCGAACCAATCTCCAGCAGAACCGAGACTAGCTTTCTGAATCCCGTATCCTTGCCAATATTGAAAGGACGACAATTCTCCACACACCATTCCACCATAGCTTGGCTAACCTTGTCGGTGGCCTCGGCCTCAGCATTGGATCCTTCTGTGGTGTCCATATTGCGTTCCTCGGAGCCCAGAGGATCCACACTTACGCCCAGCACCTTGCTCCTGTAGCACTTGTGGCGCACCATGTTAGAGGTGCAGCCTTGGTACTTATAAATACTGGAGCAAGTGCGGCAGATCACTACGCTGGGCACTTGGGCACCGCTTTGGTCCTCGATCTTGGCGAACACATCCCAAACTCGGCTACGGCTGCGCTTGTTGCTAAATCGAAGGGTTCCCGCCTGGATGAGAGCCTTGATGTAGTCGTAGCTGTACGACAGCGTTTCGCGCTTAACGGTTGTCATTTTTCAAAAATATTTTATGTGCTTAATTTTACAAGCAATAATTAAATCTACATTTTCAATTAGAACTCTTAAATCAACGAAATTAATTAAAAAGCGAGCGGAAAATTGAAATAAAAACAAGTACTGTACGGCACAGATGTGTATATTTCGATAGCAATACACAGCATGTTATCGGAATGCACAGTATTCTATCGACTGAGGGAATTTGCTTTGTCTGGATTATTTAGAGTGTTTTTCATAAAATAAATCTGAAGGATTAACAAAGCCACATTATAAATGTATAACTTACCTACTTAATTATCGAATTCAAGTAATTTTTAAATAAAAATAACTAATTACTTAAACCACCTGACACTTCTGGCACCCTGCCGCCGCCGTCTTTCGACGCTTTCCAACACCGTTTTGTGCGTGACTGAACTTCGTGACATGCGTGTATTTGTTTGTATTTGTGTGGATTTTATAATTTGGATCTGTTTTGGTTTATCCACCAGTATCCAGGGATAAAATACAATGCACGTTGAGAGGAAATCCGAGCTGCGCAGCCTGCTTAAGTCCGGTGACAAGCGCTGCAAGCTGGTGGAGCCCCGCAACACAAAGAGCTGCGTCTGGAGGTTTTTCAACCTGGTCTCCTGCGACGACCGTATCGAGCCCTATGCCTGCTGCAAAACCTGCGGAGATCTCCTTTCATACAGCGGGAAAACCGGAACGGGCAGCCTGCTGCGCCACAGATGCCTCCACTCGAGTAACGGTAAGTTCAGGATCCGAAATATCACGCACGCCCCCTCACTGCCACGCGTGCTCCGCTCCGTGTCCGTGCCCGGAGACACTGAGCACGGATCACCGCCAACTGCCATCGCGATAGCACCGTAGCGATAAGTCTACTCCACGGTAATCCGCGCTACTAGGGCGTAGAGCGACTTGGGAGGCGCCAACTTAGAGCGGGAAAAAATCCATATAAAATCCAGTTGGACTGGGCCTGGCGCCACCAGTGTTGTTTGCAGGGGAAGAGAAGTGTCCACAAACATAAGTTTGCTTTCGAATAGCATTAGGGGAAACCCAAATTTCAAACAAAATAATACCCAATTAAAAAACCAATTATCTGTGTTGTTCCTGCGATAAATACATTTTATTCCCCTATTTTTATTTTTATTTGCAATTTTTTTTATTTGGTCTTTTTTTCACCCCTGTGCCCGTGCGCTTTGCAACACTAGTCAGAGGCCACACAAAGCGGCACTGCCCAGCACTGAGCCCAGCAACGCCAATATCGCAATTATAGTAAAAACGAAAGAACAAATAGCTCTACAGTCCGAGAAACTAACGAAAAGCAATTAAAAATGCCAAAAGGACGCGTGAGCAATGTGTGGCAGCACTACGACATCAACGAGGAGTGCGAAAACTTCGCGATATGCCGCTACTGCGGCAACAATATATCGCGTGGCGGCATGGCGAGCAACTTGAAGGGAAATAATACAACCAATTTGTGGACGCATCTGCGTCACAAGCACAGCGACGAGGTGCTGGTCAGTCCCGTGCAGCAGCGGCCCACCCGGGTCTTTCCGATAATCAAGAAAGGTAAAAGAGGCTCACACCAAATCCCGCGCGGCCCGCCACCGATCCCGCTTTGTGTACAGCTATCGACGGTCTGGCCGCGGGAAACTATCGCCGTCCATCTCTGGATGTGATTATTTTCATTATTCGGCATCTTTCAATATGTATCGCGACTAACATCGCCACCGCACTATTGCTTGCACATCCATTCACAAGCCTCCTATCGCATATGCTTTCAGAGAAAACCGTGAGGATAACCAAGGCCAAGCAGCTGCGCGAGCCCCTGCGCCTGGCCAAGCCGAAGATAGAGGCCGCCGGCTCCTATGTGGGCGAGACGGGGGCCCTGCCGCAGAAGTGGGAGGAGTACGAGCAGAACGACGAGATCAGCGACGATATCAAGGACATCATCTACAGCGAGGATCCGCTGTGCTACAGCCCCATACATGTGATGGAAGATGAGACCCTGGAGACGGGCGAGAAGGTCACTGTGGTGGGCAACGTTAGCGGATCGGGAGGCGGAGGTCGAACCAGTACCACCGTCCCGCTGGTGGCCACCGTTGTGGCCTCTACATCGGCCAATACCTCGGCCAAGCAGCTGAAGAACAATCTGGAGACGTCCATCGACCGCTTGACTAGCGTCAGCGAGCAGCTGAGCTACATCATCCAGCAGAACCACGAGGAGCAGACAAAGGACGACGACTACTACTTTGCCCTGAGTCTGGTGCCCATCATGCGTCATCTCTCCATCAACCGCAAGCTGTATGTGCGCTCAAAGATCCAGGAGATACTGTTCAAGGAGAGTGAGGGAGAGTCGTCGGTGGCTTCCAAGGACGATTAAGGTGGCTTCAGCACAGATTTTGGGCTCCCAGCTGGGAGCGGCAGCAAGAAGACGTCTTATTGATGTCGGCAATTAAGTTTATTAATTATACTACATACACACTCGCTGTGTAGTCAGTTAAATTATACTGGACATATTTCGATTGTACGTTCGATATTTACGACTCATATGCCAATATATTTTCCACATTTCATTTTTAACCTAGCCCCCGACCCGAGATAAAATAATAAAATTGTACCACTTAGTAAGCACTCGAAGGCATTCATTCGTATTCATGGTGTAAGACGTTTATTTTAAATAAATTTTATTTAAATAACTTGTTAGGATTTACAAAACAGAGAGCGTTGTTTGCTAGATTGTTTGTTATTATAAATTATTGTATTGTAATTTACAAATCGATTTCTGCGGCTAAGTTCGGCTGCTGTCAATGCGGCGCGCGTCCCTTATGGCAAAGACACTAAAAGTACTAAGACGCCGAACGCCATACGCACTTTACGCTTAGGCTGTATCAATGCAGCCTAATCAGTACAGTCGTCGGCCGCCGCTGTATACGGTTGCCATGGAGACTGAGAGAGTGAGCGGCTACAGAGCGCACTCTCCATGGCATAACTATAGTTGGTAGCCTCATAAGAGACATGCGCTAGAAAAAGATAGCGAACGAACGACAGCACAAATAGAGTCCTCGAAAGAGGGCAGTTCTCTCGACGAGTCTTCTATAGTTATGCCATGCTCTCAACTTTGTGAGAGCGGGAGAGCTCGCTAAAATGTATGGTCGTTACTCATCTTAGTACTTCTAGTGTCTTTGCTTATGGATATGCTTCACTGTCCCCCCACGCATGAGGGATTCAATTATTTCGTAGATCTAGGAGTGCAAGCATACGGTTTTATCATACAATACGAATACAAATTACAGTAAAACTCCTACAAATCGAGTAATAAACAATAAACTTAAACCTACATGTGTGTGTGTGTGTGTGTAGTACTGGTATGCGCACCCCCAGATATTGGGCTTAGCTTAGGGTCTAGTCAACAAATCGGTAGTTTATCAAACACAATCTTCCTCTGACTTGAATAGCAAAATGTATACATATATAATATCTTATGATGATTTGGTGTTAATCGAATGGTGGAAATGATGTACTATATATATACGAGTATATGGGATCGCGTGAGATGGCTTTGGATATTAGGGCTAAGTGCACGATATGTTTGCCAAAAGTTTTGGTATAAATTTCATTGTAATATTACGCTTAGATATGCTGCAAATTGTATGTATATCTATGTAGGTATATAACATTTTGATTTCGGTTTTCTCAATTGGCAGAGAGAGATAGAGTATTTCCCATATTTTCTTTTCTTTTTTCATCGATATTTATCCAAGAAAGTATCGTATACAAGCAGTTAGTTTTATGTCCAAAAAGTTCATTCAAATTGTATCTGTTTTGGTATATCTTGATTCGTATTTGTTTTTTTAGAATTGATCAATCATCATCATCATGGGTATATATATAAATTGGTATAATTTCCTCTATTCACAGTTCCGATTAATATTACGCTTTATGTTAATGTATATTTTTGGGGATAGATATTTACAAAATGAGTTGCTAGATCAAGCGATTTCTTGGGGAGGAGGCCTTAAGGCCCCCCCATTTCATATGTGTTCGTTTTCCTTTACTTTGATATGGTATTCTATATGTATTTGTTATGTTATTTAAATATATATAAATTAAAAACGGGGATTCAATCAAAAAATGTACAATTATATCAATAGGTTTGTTTGTGTTTTTAGGTTTTTTTTGTTTGTTTTTTTTTTTTTTTGTTTTTGCGAATTTTGGAACCATTTTCTCTTGTTTATTGCACTGTCTCGTCGAGCTTCTTGTTGTGGGTGTGTCTCCGCGAGGGGATTGGTGGTGGCCTGCCAATAGCCTCATTAGTAGTAATATTATTTGGTTGAGGTCACCAGTTGGGTGCTATAGCCCTGTGTGTTGCAGGTGGGCAGGGCGAAGGGATTGAAGCTCAGGCTGCTGACCCCTGGAAGTACATAAAATATATAGTTATAATTAATATATTTAAGCAACTTCGCTTAGGTAAAGGGAATTTATAGAGAGTTTCTAACAGGAAGCAATATATATCCTAATCTACACAAATAATACGCGTTTTTGGGAGTAAGAATAAACAGGATAAGGATACTATCTTACATTTTACATTCTTAGGGATAATGGAAATTATAAATACCGTTAATCGTGTGTTGTCTGTGGTGTCTGTTGAAGGTGGATGTGTGTTTTTTCAGAGAGTGCTCAGATTTGTCATTTGCCACCCCTTTTAGCCATGCGTCCTGGCCGCCGATTGATAGATTGTGTGTCTGTCTGGGGCTCTATCCCTTTCTTTTTTGTCTCGTTGGCTGGGGCTGGGGGGCGGGGCAGCATTTAATTTCAACAAAATGTCGTCGTCGTTGTCCAGCGCGCTCCTCACAGGTCCCGGCCCTGGCCCTGGCTCCTCTCCTCGTAACTCTCCGTGTAATATGGCTTAAACGGCCGCCGCCGTGGCTGCTGACACGGCCGGATTGTGCCACGGCTGATGGGGATGCGGGTAGTGGTGGTGCGGATGGGCGGCTGCCGCATGGTGATGCTGCACGAACGCCTGATGCCACGTCGACGACACGGCGGACACTGTTGGAATTAATGGCGAAAATGCACTTGCTGAGCATACTTTGTTCACTTTGTTTTGGGTTTTTTTTTTCGGGAGGGAAAATGAGGATAACTTCGGGATGGGGTTCATGGAGGCGACTATATAGAGGTTGCAGTTCATGTAAGGGCGGTGGTATTCATGTGAGAGTTATACAGAACGAAAGGTAAAAATCAACTCAAGAGCTTGGGGGTAAGTAAGGGAAATGAATCCTTAATCAAGAGATGATGGAACACAATGTCCAATGGGTTCTTCTTCCCTTCACCTTATCGAGTGAGCTTATGGAATCTAACAGAGCGAGAAACTTACTTGACGTGGAGTTGAAGACGCTGCCGGGCGAGGAGGACAAGGTGCCCATGTTGGGAGCAGGTGCATAGCCATTGGCGGTGGCCGCCACCGCTGCACTGGCCGCCGTGGCGCCATAGGAACCTCCCGAGCTATGCGGCGTGGAGGCGCTGCTGCAGTAACCGCCCCTCGGACTCACGCTGCTCGACTGGGCCCGCTGGTAATCGTCCTCGGTCCACTGGCCAGTGCCATCCTGCACACTCACCGCCAGCTGGCCGGCGTAGGAGTTGAAGCCGGTGGAGCCGCCCGGGGATCTGCTGCAACACGGGTTGCGTATTAGCTTTCGGTTTCCAAGGAATATAACTCCACAGCGATGCGCTTACCTGGGCATGGAATAGAGCGCCTCGACCAGGTCGGCGGCCCGCTTCAGGATTATCTCCTTCTGGAGCTTCTCCGGATCGCCAGGATGCCGTGGAATGAGCTTCTGCAGGCGCTGGAAACCATAGTCGATTGTGGGTTCGTTGAGAGCTGCTTGGAACGCCAAAGAGAACAGGTTAGACATGGTGTTGGGGCTTGGGAAACGGATGCAAGCTGCGACCACTTACAGACATAGACAAAGCGACCGGGCGATCCCTTGCAGAACTGCTTGCTCTTGTAGGATAGCGTCACCTCGACCACGCCGGGAATGTGCCGCGGAGGCGTCTGCACTCGAATGGCATGCGAGGTGATTAGCTCGCTCCAGACCAGCATGGTGCCGAACACCACCTGCAGGCCATCGAAGAAGTTGTCGCCGACAATGATCACGGTGGCGCCGCCAGTGGTCCAGCCCTCGCTAGGGGAGATGGCCTTGATGCAGGGCGTGGCCACGGGCAGCGGAGGATAGAGACCTGTAATGGGAGATCCCAGAGATTGCTTGGTTAGTTGGGTTGAGTGGCGAGACTGAGTTCATTTTGGATTTCTGCCAATTGCTACGAAAAAAATAATAAGGTGGGAATTTCTTTGGGGGATTGGGGGGGGATCTCTCTGGAGCTACGTAAAACGAAAAATTTGTGGTCGGAATAATTGGAATTTTGCTACGGACCATCGTAGGTACTGTCGGGCGCTAGGGGGTGACCGGAAATGGACAGGGATGTGTTGCCTGTACCTTCCGTGGTGTCCAGTCGCTTGGCCCTCCGTCCGTGCTTTGAGTTGTTGTGCACGAACATGTTGTCGGAGATGGCCAGCAGTGGTCCATCAACGGCCACTTGTGTGGAGATCACCACCTGGTAATTGTAGATAAAGGTTATTATTTGAAGGTTCTAAAGACTGGGTTGGGTTCACTCACCTGAAATCTGCGCATATCCCGCGGGTTGCCGGCATTCTTCAGACAATTTTGATTGCATTTCAAGAAGAACTTGAGGAAGAAGCTGGAAGGTAGATGGAGGGGCTTGGGTTAATAGATTGCGTTTAAATTGTATCTATAAATCTGATATACATAGAGAGAAAAGGGGGGTTTTCTTGGAGAAATATGTGGAAATTGATTCTTCAGAAGTTGGGAAAGTCTAAGGATCAGGAAGTCTCTTGAAAAGCAAATAAATATAAGGGTTTTTCTTCAAGACTCTTGTAAATGAATATTTCAAAATATACAACTTATTTCTAGATTTTTTATATATGTATAGTCCAAGTTATTTAAGAGTATTTTTTGGTAAATTGGAAACTATATATCATCGTTTTCATTTAATTTCCGAACTCTTTAGACATTCTTTTCTATTTTATTAATAGTAATTTCAAGTCTTGCCATAATTAGCACCTCTTAACCCCATTATACCCATAATTCCATAGGCGTTTTGGCTTTGTTCAGGCAATTATCCATAAGTTGGACATAAAAAAGAAACCCAGCATAAATACCCCAAATTAATACCCTTTATGATACTCCCATTGAAGACTTTACGAGTCGCTAATGATGGGCTGCATCGCCTTTTTGCTGCCACTTGCTCTCTTTTCCATTCCCGTTTCCCCGTTTTTCTGGGCAGATGTTTGGCCCCAGGGCCCACTGCCCCGGATAAGTGGGGTGACAGACGGCGAATGTCCTGCGGCCAGGATGCGAGTGGAAATTGACACCCGTGTGCGTTGCATTTAAATGCTGAAATACTTTTATGCATCCGCCGGCGACATGATACTGGCTTGCGCCCTATCACAAGTGCCCGGCCTTCTTTTTTTTTTATTTGCACAAATAATATTTTCCCTGCCGATCAGCAGGGGGGTTCGCAGCCAATTTTCATATATTTTGTATTTTTCCCTGCTGCTGCTGTTGTGTTGTTTTTCTCACTCGACAAATTGGACAAATTAGCAGGAAGCCGGGTAGCAGGAGGAGGAGGGTTGATCTCTCTGGCCAGCCAGCGGGTGGCATCTGCATATGTCCTTGTCGCAAATTTGTTTATATATTCCAGACACTTTGTGTGTGGCAGTTTCTTTCAAAAGGGTTGGAGTTACTCTGAAAAAGTGAACTATATATGGCCCGAAATATAGCCATAAATTATAAGTTAGTGCCGATAAGCAACTGATATGAGATATGCTTGAAAAAAATCACAAATTTCAATTAGAAACAATATGAGAGGGCAAGGCCTTCAAACGGCGAGGCGCCTCCATTAAGCTCAACTTTATAATGAATCAGAGAAATCATAAAAATATATATATATATATAACATATATAAGCAAGCGCGTGGCGCTTATCGGGCAGCAAGGCTGGACCTGGCAATGGAACCAGATGTGCGTGGATGTTGTTATCCATTACGTGAAAAAAGAAGAACAACACAGCCATGCCAGCATCATCATCATCATCATCATCAACATTAACACAAGCCATCCCTGGAGGGCCGTGAGCCGAGCCGTGTATCTGTCAGATACTGTATCGTATTACACACGCACACCCAGCTCTCACAGATGCAACTGCAGTCTGAAATTTGAATACATATCGAGTGGCTATTGAGAGGATCAAGCCACTTGCTCGCTGGCAAGACTACATCCCCGGGCGAAGCGAGGACACGAGAGATGTCATCACTTCTAGGGGACACACATTATCCCAGAGAGCCTGGGTTTTTATGGGCAGCTAATTGACTTCTCGGAAGCAGCCTGCCTTCGTCCTCGCTTGAATTACAATGTTTTCAAAATATCCTGACACAGGATGCATAAATTCCCAGGGTCTCCCCTTCGGGGGGAACCACATTTGCATATGTCTATGTCTGAGTTTTATGTCTATATTCCCCATTGCAGTTGTGGCAAGTCTCTTAAGGATCGAATCCTGAGCTCTCTCTCACTCAAATCCTGACCAATTCAATTTCTCAGCCGCGACAACGATTTTTCCACATTTTTTTTGGCTTGGCTTGGCAATTAAAAATTCCAGTCGCGTCCTGCCAATAAATCAAAGTGTCTCCCATCCTGCGCCATCTTCAATTCTCCATTCTTTGGGCAACAAAGTTTGCCTGCTCCTTTGGCCTCTGCGCTTTGTCCTTTTGTTTTGCACAGCAACGCGAAAATTTTCATTTAATGAAAAGCTACGCATCATCAAATGCTAGCACATGACGCCGCGCACCAGCACCAGCACCAGCACCTTGAGGGGAAAAGACATTTTCCCGAATTTCCCCGAGGCGCAGATTCGCGCCCGGAGGGCAGCTCCATTGGCAGCTCAGGCACGTAGCGCCAACGAAGTGCATAATTGGTCATTCATATTTGAGAGAAGGAGAGTCTCCCCTTTGGAGTCCTTTTTTTGTTAGTTTGGACAGTCCTTAAATTCGAACCTTGATTGGTTGTCAAGCGAAAATAAAGGTTGTTTTCAGAGGAAACTAAAGAAAAGCCAAGATAGTAAATTGTTAACGTACTAAGGTATATTCCTTTCTTAATAAATATAAACTTAAAACTTATTCTTAAACTCCAGAAGTATCTCAAAAACTTCTTATCTTCAAAAATGTTCTCACCTTGCCAGCTTCCATCCATAACTCTTAAACCTTAACCTCAGGGCCAGGGCCTTATCCGGCGCTCATCGCTGGCACAGAAAATTGAAATAAATTCCCCGAATATCTTTATCAGAAAAAGCCGAAAAGTTTTTCCTGTTTATGGTTTTTCCGAGGAGGCAAGCGATTAACTGTGAATTTGTGAAGCAGCAGCAAGGAGGCGAACGAACAACAAATTGTGGCATTATCTTTGCATCGCAAAACACAACACACAAATTTAATGATGAATTTCGCGAGGACATAAATCGCTTTGCCGGGACTCCTCCTGGGCCACCCCTCACCTTCAGCCAGGACACCCAGCATTTTCCACTGATTTTATCTGGCAATGGCGTGAACAGGCAGAGCCGAGAGCGTTTTTGGCGCACGCCAGCCACACCGAAGGAACTCAGTTGAGCGTTAGGCGGGTTGTGGGTGCTTCGTTGCCTTCCCAACTTGTCTCTAATTTTTCACTAACGATAATATTCAAAATTTTCAACTTTATTGTCGCATAAACCCAATGACTATGGTGGCAATGACAACGAAAGCCGGCAAGCTTTTGGGGTTGGGGTGTTGGGAGTGGGAGTGGGCCCAAAATGATGCAAAAACTTACTTTCGCGCCATTTCTATGCCTTTTGGCATTTTCTCCACCTCAAAAAAAAAAATACACAAGTAGAGACAGAGAGATGGAGATGGAGAGTTGGAGACAGCGAGTGAGAGCGAGAGAGAGCGGCACAAAAACATGGCCGTCGACAAGGATGAAGTCACCATTTTGCCGCCTTCTATTGTTGTTGGGCTTGGGCTTTATTTATTTATGCTCCTTCTCGGCTTAACGCTCCACGCTTGGCAGCCCAAGGATTCCATGGATTCCGACTGCGATTCCCACTTATCCACCCTGCCATATCTGAAGTTCATAGCGCTTTTCTTTTTTTTTTTGGTTGTGCTTCCTCCTTTTTGGGTTCCTTTGTATTATAATAGACTTTCGCAGGGGGTGAAGTTTAAGGATATGTCTTCTGAGGGCTGCACTGGTAGAAATAAGTTATTTAAGGATTATGTTTATGGATTTATATACTAAGGTTATTCCTTTATAGATACTATTTATCTATTTAATTTCTATAACAAATAGAGTAAAGAATAAAGGATGCTAGACCTAGCAAGAAAGAACGTATCTTTAAGGGTTTTTAAATTCTAGAGAGGATAATACTTCTAGATTATTTTAAAATACAAACTATGCTTAGTTCTTACTCTAAGATATATCTCAAAGATATTAAATTAAAGAGCAAGAAAGTACAGGCTTTTTCCAAGTGCATCTCCCAGTTTGTTTGGCGTGCTGCTGTCTGCAGATACGTTTATCCTTTTGGCCTGAAGAGAACTTGTTGAAAACACTTTCGCCTCGTGAGGCTTTCTCTCACAGAGAGAGAGCACAGAGAAAGCGAAAGTGAGTGCAGACACTTGAGTGTATCTTAGGGATAGTGAGTGAGCTTTTTACGGCCTCGAGTTCATTTTGGGTGAATGAATCTCTTTGGCTTTCTGTGTTTTTGTATATATATTTTGTTTTGGGGTTGCTTTGGGACCGAAAGTCATGCCGCTGGGACCGGGGAAATACCTTCCGAATGTTGTCGTTTTTTTTTCTTTTTTGGTTGTCTGATGGGGGGAAGGATGGAAGGCAGAGAGCAGCTTGTTGTTCTTGGGATTTCTTCATCTCTAAACTGATTATTTTCATACACACACACACACACTCGGCAGCATATCGAGGTTAGATATCAGACGACGATAAAAGTAGCTGGCAGCAGCCAAGAAGATACAAATGTATCTTTGGTTAGGGGGGTTTTGGCGGGGACGACCTCCACTGAACCATCAAATTATCGACCTCATTGAAATGCCCCGAATTATGCCAACTATTTTGGCATGTGTGTGCGTGTGTGTGTGTGTGTGTGTGTTGACTGTCAGTTAACGCTTTTAATACCATTAATTATGCAACAGGGGTAAATGGCCGAGGAAATGGCTAACACACACCAACTAATAGATGAGTTCATGAGTTCCTCCCAAGATGATGGAGACGACGACGAGACAACGACAATGTGGCTTTTTGGGCTCAGATCTGTGCATTTTTAATCCTTCATATGTCCTTACGGGTTATGTGTGTGTGCGTGGGTGTGTGTATATCAATTATGCACATTAGATGGGGCTGCCTGTGGATAATTCATATGGTTAACCTCAGGGAATGGATTTGGGTATTTAAAGGACACATATTTTAATTGGGGAATATAGTTTGGTAGGCAGGAATAAGGATAGGTTAGGCCTGACAATTAGCTTCCTGAAGGATGGATTTTTATTCCAGAGAAAGGAACTTGAAAGAGTTTATCGATATAAAATAAAATTATACTTTTAATCGGGTTTTAAATATAAGCGTATAGTTAATAGATACATAAATATACTCATTTTGTTAATCGATTGTAAATGCAATATCTTTTCGATATATAAATATAATCGCTTAGTTCATCGATACACAAATGCATTCCTATTGTTAATCGATATGTAAAGGCAACTCTATTACCTTTTCAATATACAAATACAATCGTTAAAAACAACTTCCGCTATAAATTTCAATGCTAAATTCAAGTTGGCATTTAACAAAATATCTACCTACATTTATGATTTAATAAACTGCATTTCCCCAGAGCAATTCTAAATTCAGAATGCCAAAAAAAAAAATGGAGAAAGAGAGAGACAGCAAGTGCCAATTTAATGTAGAGGAAAAGTGCGAAGCCAGGCGCTGGAAAATTTGCATTAATAATTCAATTTCAATAGACACTGTCTACTACAAATATGCAAATGTATCCCCCTATTCCAGCTCCAGCCAAGTTCTTTGAAATGCAAAAATTCAATTCGTTTGATTTACGAGGTGCAAATACACCTAAATGCAGTTCGAACCGAAGCTCAAACTCAATTGGTTTCCACTTCAAAGATAATCGGCGGAAAGTCTCTATGAAAATTATGTGTATATCTGGGAGTCTAGCTCTTTCCTCTTTTTTTTTTTTGGGGATAGAGAACCATGTAGCTCTGCGATAAAAAGTCAAAAATATGCGCTGCTCCTCATATCTTTATCGATAATTAACTGTTATGGTTGCCCCACTCTCCCGGCTGTCTGTCGGGGATGTCTGCCCAATATTTCACGGCGGGATGATGATAGTCGATTCCTGCTGACCGCAAAATGCCGTCGAAATTCTCGCTTTTTTTCTACATTTTCTGTGTTGTTTGCTGTTCTCGTCGCTTTGAATATTTGAGCAGGCGAGCAGCAGCAAGGACTTGGAAAATAACCACCTCCTGCTCGATTCGCAGGACACGACATCCCGGCCAGGTGGTCGGGAATGCATTTAGAAAATTAAAAACTGTAGCCACCACAGCAACTAGCAGCAGTTTTGTCATCATTTTTAGCGCGAGTGCGATTATCAAGGCAGGCGGCGGCGGCATGCAATGAATGGCCCAAAACATTTCCCCGCCACTCACGCAGCACACTCGGGGTCAGGGAAATGGGGAAATCAATTATAGATTTTAAGGGAGAAATTGTTTTTGTAATTTAGGTAATATTTTGTAAGCTTTCCATACCTTAAGGTAATAAAAATATACATATTAGATAACACATTTTTGATTTTAAAAATTAAGATATATGTATTGTAAGTATTAAAAGATCCTCAGAAATGTATGTAGATAGTAGGCAGAATTTTTTGTAGACTTTGTGAGGTTTTAGAGATTGAAATATAATAATAAAAGATAGGGAACTTGACCTTTTAAGTTAGGAAATATTTAGTAAAAAATATTTTATAAGAAATATCTATTACGTTTTTAAAAGATGCTTACAAATATGTGTAGTTACTTTAACAATATTTATCTTTAACTCTGTGGGCTTTGCTTTTACAACAAATATATTATTTCTAATTTTTTTTAGAAAGAAACTATTGTTTTTAAAGATGAGAAGCAAAGACAATTTATTTCCTAATTATATAAAGTGCTTAAAAAAATTATTACTAACTTTACCAAAGATCCTTTATTTATTGTATTATATTTTCTATATTATCTTGTGTCACACAATTTTTAATATAAAATCCTGTGGATTTTTTTTCAGAAGCTCTCAGCATTTTAAGATATTTTAAAAGCCAAAAATATATATTTTTAAATTGAAAATACCTCCAAGAACCTTTCTTAATTTTCGGTGACTCACTTTTATGTAGAAAATGACTCCTACTAATCTTAGCTCAACTGTTAAACTCATCCTTCCTATGTTTTTGCATATTGGACACCACAAAATGTCAATTCTATTTGTTGCGGGCCAAAAGGGGCAGGAAAAGAAGGCAGTGGGGGCAGTGGCAGTGGCAACAGAGTAGAGTGGAGTTTTCAGGGAGTTGGCACTTAGTTTATTTGGCGTTTGCTGCGGTGGACAAAACGCTGGCAAATATAGAAAATTGAAATAAAGCGAAGAAAACGCCAATGACGTGGATAAATGCCAGAGTGGCAAATTTTCGATTGTTCGCCTGAGAGCTTTTCCCGTTCCACACTATATTCTTTTACTTTTTTTGTATTTCTTTTATTTCTTTTGTTTTTGTTACGGTGCAGATGGGTGTTTTTTGTGGTAGATACTTTTTGTTTCGATTGCCCCCACACAATTTAGCCAAATTAAAAAGTCGATTGTGCGGCGCTTGTCACGCGATAACCGATTTCAATGACCGCCGCGGCGATAACGATGCCAATTGCATGCCTGTCAATATAATTTACGTCATTACGCATACGCGCCAGATGTGAATCAAGGGGAATGATATTCAACAAATGGAGCAAGCACTCAAGAACACACAACAACAAAAAAAAAAAACACAGAAATAGCCACAAAAAACAAAGAGATATATATACATATAAGAAGCACTCAAGATCTGGTGAAAATGTGTGACAAAAACGTGGAACATGTCGCTGAACCAACAACACGAATACCTTTTGCCAGGAGTGCCAACAAATACAAGGACTCGAACAATAAAAACAACAATACCCATCATCCGACCACCGCCGAAGTGAGCTTTAAATTCACTTAATTATGGAACACACACGAAGTGCATGCCAACAAACTGGGCTAAAAGGGAAAAAGCCCAGGGACAAAATGCGATTCATTTCGCATTGCGTTTCGTTTCGTTTCAATTCCGGAGGAGACAATGCGCGAGCGAGTGTCCTCGCAAATCATAAATAAAAAAAGGGCCAGTCCAGAAAGAGAGGCAACCAGGGCAACCGAGACGAGATGGTGGAGACTGCGACTAAGCCCTCATCTCATCACCTGCCCCAGGTAATTGCAAATCCCAACGATCTATTCAACAGTGGGCGTTAAGAGGAATCTTTAAAAAAATAATATATAAATCAAGTATTAGAAATATAATAACTAATGAGAAAGATATAGCAAATATTTAGTATTTGCTGTGTAAATGATTTAACATATTATATATGATATATTCTCCATATTCTTAGCCCCCTTTAACCCACTGTGGCCCTGCTCATTGTGTGCACAATTTCGGCATCTCCAAAGCCTCTTCTGGCCTCCTCTGGCGACCAACTGCAGATCGGCTGCATGAATAACAGAAATTCATCAATAAAACATGTGAAGGATCGGCGGCGAATGTTGCCAAGTGGCTGTTGGCCACTGTGATTCGCGATTGTTGTTATTTTGTACTGTTGTTGTTGGTGTTGCCGCTGCTGCAGCAACTCTCACGGCACACGTTCGAACGTCAGTCGGGCCAAAAGAGAGAAAACCCAGTAGTTGGATTGGTAGTTGGTTGGACACGGAGAAAAAGCAGGAAGGGAAATGAAGTCCGAAATGAACTTAATATTCCTAATAACAATATTGAAGATTACTTAGTAATTAATTAATTATTATTACTTTTTATTAAAATAAATCAAAACAGATACTCGATTAGAGAAGAGGCTTCAAGGCCTTTTAATATCAAGAACTTAATAAACATAAACAGAACAATAAACTTAATAAACACAAACTATAATTTATGACTTTTTAGCTCAATTTAAAACAAAAGAAAATGGTACCTGATGGTAAAATAACATAAACAAATGCGTGTTCAGCTTTAGAAAATCAGCTAACTATGCAGTGCATGGAAATGATCCCCAACTAGCTAATTCCTGACTCCTTGATTGCTTTCAGATAATATTTAAAATATAATACACAGATTATTCAAAACTAAATATAGAATACTATATATTTTCCCGCAGTGTAACTGCCTCTTGGACTGGTGTTGTTGTGCTGTTGCTGTTGTCATATCGAATCAGTTTTTGGCTTTCGTCAAACCACTTTGAAATGCAAGCCAGTGTGTGTTCCCTGTACCCTGGATCCCCTGGATCCATCCACCGATCACCGATTCGGAATTTTCAATCAGTTCCAATTGTTGCGCGCCGCTGACAAAGTTTACCCAGGCAGGCAAGCAGGCAGGGATTCAGGAGGAGATCCAGAGTGGCCTGTGAGGCCTGAGTGGCAAAATGCGTTGGACCCCCGGGCAAGTTAGCGCTTTAGCTTGATTTCCCCCTTTCCCCCTCCGATCAATGGATGGCTGGCAAAATTTAGTTGCGAACAGATAGATTATCCCGGGGTCTTTGTCTTCCCGCCGGCGGCGGCATGATCTACTGGCATATCAATGAGCGGGCGGCGGCGGAGTGGGTTGACTGCCTCCTTCTCTTCGGCTTGGCTGGATGCCACCGTGCGACTGATCCATGCCGCCTTTTAAGCTGATTGGTGATGGTAGCTGGGCGCTGCTAGGTTGGGAGTGTTTTTAGCTGGTGATTGATATGCGCCCGCTGGACCAAGCTCCAGGCTCCTCTCTCCCCCTTTGGGCAGGAGTGGAAGGAATGCGATGCCGACAAAAGTTACAGCCCGCCTGACAAATGCGACATGTGCAGGGGGAACTAAAGGGGATCACAGGTGTGAGCGTGTCACGATAGCTTAATAGAATTACAGGAGATATGCCATAGAGGTTACCCGAAAAAGAGGATCATTAGATACATTTTTTTACAGTAAAAGAGTACAGATATTTCTAATGAGGAAAGACGAAAGATTGAAATAGAATTTTATGAATAATAATGAAATAATTAAAGTTCCCTTGATATACCTTACAAAACATATGAAATGTACCTAAGAAACCCATTAGAATATATCAATAAACCCTTATCCCCCACTCACGCTACCATCTCCAACTAGGATTAACCAATCCTAAGTGCCACAGCCTAGCTGGAGCTGGAGAACTGGAGACTGGCCAGACCGGCTAACAAGGCAAATAAATAGAGTAGAAATGAATTAATAATCGTAAATATCAAGCGCAAAGTGTTTGCGCCCGGGCACGTGGAGTGAAGAAAAAGAGATGCCACAAGGAGGAGATCTGAGATCTTCTCCAGCGGGTAACTGTTATTCCAACGGATGACACTGGCATTCGGGGCCATTCTGGAGCAACAGCAGCAACACGCAGAGCAATTTTAACAAGATCATAAATGTGCGAACGAACGAATCTGTGATCTTGCCGAGATCGTGTTTTTTTGCGATTTCCGAATCTGTGTGGCAAGAACCACTTGGTTTTTTTCATTTCCTAATTTGCAAGCTGAGGCATACAAAGGAGAAGGAGAAGGAGGAGGGGGAGGAGTGGGAGCAGGGGGCTGGCCAGAAGAGGCAATCAATTAAATTTAATTATGACACCAATTATGGGCTGATTGTCGTCGGGTAACAACAACCGGTTGCAGACACACTTTTGCTGCCCACTTTAATAATAGAATCATTACGCAGCCAAGAGACTCTCGTGCCCAACTCGATCTGGCGAGTTCGCGGAAAGCCTTTGTGGGCAGTCCTAGAAATGGCTACCTACTACTGAACATAGGCAAATACTTGGGGACACCCTTCGTCGGAGGTCCGCGATCCATGCGTTTACGGGGAATCACACAGAGCGATGATTATCATCTGCATAAGGTGTGCCTCAATTTAATGGGGCCTGGGGACTGGAAAATTGTTTAACAACTCAATGAGTTTGGCGGCCATGGCAGGCGGAGGATGCCCAAGAAAGGCTGGACACGAAATGCTTGAATAGAAATCAATGGGTAAGGAGTGAAGTATGTGGTTGAGTAATTATACCAGACTTGGTCGTCTTCAATGGGTGAAATGAAATAATTAAGGGATAATCTTGGTGGAGAGTTAGTCTGCTTGCTTGCTTAATTATATCTCAGCAAAGAGAAGTAGAGTAATTTATTTAATTTCTTAAAAACTGATCCTGACAGCTATGCTTCAAATTCCCCCCACCTGTGGTAAGAGACACCTAAAGGGCATACGAATATAAATATAAATAAAAATTCAAACAATTCAAAACTCCTTAAAATGAGAGCAATCTAGAGATGTCCTTTAAGGCCTTATTTCCCGTTTCCCTCTCAAAGGATTTCTCAGACATTCTTAGCCCTGGATGTACCCCATAACAATTTGTTTTGCATTTTTGGTTTCTGTCTAATTTCCTTCACTCAAATAATATTTCCGAAGCCAATTAGAGAGGACACACGACCAGGGCCAGAGAGGCGGGGGCGTGGCAGCCGCAAGGATGTGCATACAATTAACATAATTCGCCTGACACGCGACAGTCCTTGGGGTTGCCGGCAATGGGAATGGGAATGGGAATGGACTTGTGCCGCCAGCAAAGTGGCTTGAGAGTCCTGCCGGGAAGGCACTTGAAGGGCGGGGGGAGGTGGGAGTGTCGGATTGCCGCGAACTCGTCTCAATTTACAATTTATGAAAATAGAATTTGCCGCTGCCATTTTGATGAATTTTTGTTTGGCTCTCGCTGACTCCCAGCTGCAGCAGCAGCTTCTGTTTCAGTTTCAGATCCTGAAAGGACTGCCCTTGTTCCCCTTCCCCCCCTCGTTCATTCGAGGTGCTCTTTGCATGTCTGCCGCATCGTGTTTTATATTGCAGTTGATAATAATGCCAATAAATCAACGATACGCATACACAAGCCGCAGAGCAGGCTGGCAGAAATAAAAAGCCAGCGACGACGATGATGAAAAGCAGCTTAAAATGTCATCTTTTGTGTGTGTGGCAGAGCAACAGGACGGTGGTCCTGGACAGGGACATGGAAATGTTCAGGAGGGGTAGGAAGTGAACTATGACTACTTACCGATCAATAATGACGGGGTCCGATGGCGTCTCGTTGCGGTTACCACAGCTCTTCTTATCACAGCAGCGGCTGAAAAAGAGAATATCGTTGAAAAATTTTTAGTAAGCGTAAGTAAGTAAGACTTTAATTAGTTAGTTTGTTATGAGGCAAAAATAATTAAGTATTATCTTAATTAATTTAATTTATAAGGCAAATAGTAATAATAAATTGAAAGGCTAACTTTCTTTAGGGACAACAGTGCGTATACTTTATATTTTTGTTAAGGAAAAGCGTTTGTAAAGCTGTAATACTCTAGAGTAGAGGATTTTTCTGGGTGGAAAAAATGATTAAAAATGTCTTTACATATAGGGATCAGATATAAGTCATTATAAAAATCTTGTTTCTTATATAAATTAAATTTTTTTTAAAGAAGAAATAAAACTCTTTCATATAAAAATACCGTTTAAACGTATTCCTTATCTGTTTATTCTTTTTCAGAAAACAAATCAATTCTTTAATTAAAAAAAATCTTATTTGTGAACATTTCTTTTGAATATTAATAATTAACAGAATACCTTTAAAGGTCAAACTATGATCTTAAAGAACTTCTGCTCCTAGAAACTTCTAAAATATTACTTTTAAATGTCAAACTATGTTGTGAAATTGTTCAACTTGTAAAATATTACTTGTAAAGGTCAACAAATTTTTCTTTAAAAGTTTAACTTGTAAAATATTGCTTTGAAAGGTAAAACTATGTTCCTAAAAACTTATAATATATTACTTTTAAAGCTTAACCTTTGAAGCTGCTTAAAGAGTTAAACTTCTCAACTCTTCGCCGGCCTCAAGGCCTTCAATTTAAACCGTTTTTATGGTCTAGGCAGAAAGTATGTTAGAAGTCCTTCTATTTTTTGGGGGTCAGACATTTGTCATTGCCACCGCCGTCGCACTTATCCGTTATCTGCATCTATATGCGAGCCACATATATCTATATCGAGTTCAATGGCTGCGTAATTCCACGACTGCACAGCCCCGGGGCTGGCTCTAAAAAAAAAAAGAAAATAAATAAATACAGGGCGAGGGGGGCTAGCTGGCTGGCTGGCAGGCGCTGAGGGTCATCCTGGGGGTGGTATTTTTGGCTTGGACCCGGCTTTCGGGCCGTATAACATAAACATGGATGACTGAAATGGGCGCAAAGCCAAAGCGATAAAGAAGACACCACCCTGCCTTCATCTCTCTCTCTGTATCTCTCTCGCTCTAGCAGGACGACTCGTCCTGTCCTAGGCGGGGGAGGCTGCACACACCCCCGCGTGAGTATACGTGTGTGCGTTGTCCCCTTGTTTTTGATAATGCTACGCAAACATAAAAACTGGGTGCCAATCCGAAATAATAAAAGATGGCCGGCCAGCAGCAGCAACAACAACAGCAGCAGCAGCAGCAGGTCCTTGAAAAGGGGGGTTGAAAGGGGGGCACGGGTCGCCGGCTAAAGCTGTGTAATTTTTTCCTTGTTGTTGCTGCCGTTTGGCTTTCTCTTGGCTGCTGTTTTTTTTTGCGCCGTTTTTATTTTCTACGCAACCTTCAACTGTCAGAAAGCTGCTAGAAGGGTGAACAGCAGCACAGGCAGCACAGCCAAAGTGTCCTGCGGGGGTGTCCTGGGCAAAGGCTGGCGGCTGGTAGTCAACCATTTATACGTTTCAGCTCGCGTGCGTTTGAGCGTGAAAATAAAACGAAGGACACTCTCTCTGCCTGCAAAGCCGGACGGAGCTTAAAAATCAACAAAATTAAAGCAGCCACCAGGCTGTGGGGAATGGCTGGGAAAAACGCGTAAGAAAACCCAGCGAAAATCAGGGAAAATCAAGGAGAATCACGGAAAAAGAAAACAAATGAGAACTCAGGTCTCTATAATTTGAGTGGCTATGAAATGGAAAGGAGCAGGAGCAGGGAACAAACAAAAAACAAGACAAGCTGAAAAGAGGAAAAAGTTTAAGGAAGCTCCTGCTCCTGGGAATGCCCGCGAGACTTGAGATTTCGATTCGCAAATCAGTTAGAGGAAAGGTGTGGATTGCTGCTTCCCAGCTTGACGGGGAGAAAGGGTAATAAAAGTGGAATATTATTGATAAGGACTAAGGACCACTGTCTCTCACCTGCACATCACCTCGTGCGTGAGGAGCACGCGACACATTTCCGGGTTCTTGTCCTGACCCTCGTATATGATGGCCTGCAAGGAGAGAGAGATCATAAAAGGGGGTTTTAGGCATATAATCTTTATAAATTAGAGTGTTAATATATATATATTGTCCATACAATCTTTAAAAAAATAAGCTTAAGTAGTTAGCTTAAATAATAAATAAACAATACTTATGAGTTAGCTTAAATCAAGTTTGCCTTATAAAAAGGTATTTCAAGCTCTAAGCTCTTATTACACAAAATGTAGGGTTCATTACACGGTTTTTTAGAGGGTTTAAAGCTTTTAATTTAAGTTGTATTAGTTTAGATGTCAAAATTAATAACTTAAGATATATTAACCAAATATTAAGTGCACAGAGATAATTAAAATTGTGTAAAGCCATAGAAACTTTCAATTTGAGGAGTTTTAACCATTTATAAAAACTGTTGTACTATCTTTTGAGTTATTTTTCCTCAAATTCACCTATATTTTCTTTAATATATAATTCTCATTAAAGATATAATTCTCCCTGTGCATAAATGTTAAACAAATTTAAACGATGTAAGCCAAACTCCTATACTTGAAAGGACCAAATAAAGAAATTACCTTAAATTAAACATGTTTAAACCCTGCAAACCATAACATTTATTTAAGTTTGTATGATAATAATTATAAGAAGCTTATGATATTTAATAAATAATTTATATATTTATTTATTTGAACTCTGGTTTAGTTAATAAATAAATTAATTAATTAAACAAACAAACTAAAGCCACATTATTAAGAAATAACCCCATAAACTATAGGCATTTTCTAATACTTCCCTGCCCTATTGAACTGAACTTCTAAACCCCTGCCTGACCCCGCTATTTAACCCACTGCCATTGACACCCGCCTTAACCCCCCATCTTCCGTACCTTTGACCCCAACCCCCCCTCCCCTCTCCCCCTCTCCTGTATCAGCTATCATTTTGGGCCAAAAGACAAACACACATAAATGCTAATTACAGGACACCGAAAACTTCGGGGGCCCAGCAGCAGCAAATCGACATATGGGACACAGTGCAAATATTGACAGTGTCCACAATTTTTACCTCCGCATGAATAATATTCGAGGGGCGTTCCATGTGCTATGAATGTATGTAGTCTCTAGTATTTGAATTCGTATTTATGTTTGCCCAGTGAAAACGCCACTCGAACGAACAGTGTTTGTTTGTGCGGTGGAAGTGAAGTGAGGCGGTGTGGCAGCGGGGCAGTGAGGCAGTGAGGCGTGTGGCAGGAGAAGGGGCCGCCGGGGTCGAAATCGTGCCATGTGGAAGCAACGGCGACCGCAAGTGCAGCGTTAGACAATCTGCTGCAATTTCCGGGCAACAAAAACCTCTCGAACTTCGCCGAACTCTCGAGGCCGAAATAGATAAGCAAATGGATGCAGAGGGGGTGGGATGATGGGCCTGCTAGGCAGGACACAAAAAGGCGCATAGTTCTCTAATTTAAAAATGATTAAAGCGGGTGTCCTGCCCTCCCTCGCCCGCTCGCTCACTCGCTGTGTGTTCTTCCCCCTGTTAACCGTAATCCAACACTCATCCGGCGAATTAGTTTGGCAAAAACACGGCATATGCGAAGGACACCCAGGACCTAGGGGGGTGAGAGGATCATTCATCAACTGACGGCGAGAGATACACGCAAAAGTAATAACAATAACCGAGTGAGGAGGCAAAACCTGAGCCGTGTTCATCCACCAAAAAAAGTAAAAACAAAGCAAGAGAAAAAAATAACCCAGCAAGGACGTCAAGGACGAGTGGTTCCTCCATACATACATATGTGCATTTCCGCATATCCTGTAGCCTAGGATGAGCACAGAAGCTGTGCCCAACCAGATAGATAATCAGAAATTAATTTTAATGCAACCAGCAGCAGTCCTCCAGCATCCCACCCTCCCCAGATATAGCTTCGGACCACCCGTTGTCTCTGGCATTAGCTGGGCACATGTAAAATTATGATCATCCCTTATTATCCCGTTTGTCAGGTTAATAATTCCCCCCTCAAGCCTCTACCGAAACCTGTAAAGGATCAGACTGAGACAGCTCTCGATAGCCCCGGCTCAGTGTCCAATATGTGTGTGGGATATCCTGGAAGCCGGGCCAGCCAGCAAGCATTACGGCCCGAACTTGTCCCGGACGGAGTGCAGCTAATTATAGGCCGGACAAGGATGACATTTCCTTTTTATCCCCGTCCGGGGTAATGGATTTTCAATGTTTTTTTGCGGGCCCAGGACATAAAGTTTTTTTTGTGGGACAACTTGTATTTGTCACCTGTTTATTTTGGAATTTGGCCAAGGGAGTGGGTTATATATAGTTTAGGGAAGATAAAGAATAAAAGGATAGAAGAGCTTGGAAGTAACTCTAATTTGAGCTAAAAAGGTAAGCCAATTAATATTAAAAAAAAAACAGAAATGTAAGCTACATAATAAGCCCCACTTAAACACAGATAAACTTCACTCTCTCAACCAACTAAAAACCAAACTACAAAAGGATCTCATCTGTTAACCTAAAGAGGGTCAAAACATCAGAAATCATCATCCATCATCCTTGCTTGCGGTGGCTGTTGGGGGTTTGCAGAAACAAACAATTAGTTTGTATCCTCTAGCCCTCCATTTTTTGTGGCCAAAAGTCAGGAGTCGAGAGGATGCCAGGAGTATGGAAGAGATTCAGTATTCAGGAGCTGGAAATCCGAGGCTAAATGGCTCGTCTAATAAAAATAAAAAAAAAACGGCAAACTAAACGAAAGCCACTAAAACTGGAGTAAAAGCGTTTAAACTACGATTTATCAACAGGACAAAGAGTCTGGGAGTCCGGAGCCCAAACAGGACAACGGAACTGGGAGAAAAAAAGCGCAAAAAAAAAAAACAGGCGAGTGATGAAGTGATGACAGGACAGGCAGGCAGGCAAGGATGAGGAGAAGGCAGACCCAACAGGATGAGCCGAGGCGGCTTTTAAATTTTAAACGATTTTCCATCAAAGAGCCAGTCCTGGGTTTTTTTTGCAGCATTTTTGCAAATTGTTATTATCGCTTTTCGAATAAAATGAATCGACGCTCGCTGCATTATTCACGCACTTGAATGCTGAGCGAGCGTTGCATGCTTCATGTTGCATGTTGCATGCTGCTGCATGCTGCATATTTAACGTGCCAAATAAAAATCTCGCCAAACAAGATAAATTATCGCGCACAAAAGGGCAACTGCGATAGCGAAAAAATGTTTGTGAAAAGGACCAAACAATAAAACAAAAATAACTGAATATATAAAAAAACCTATAGAGGGTTGCTCTTAATTTATTAAAGCTTCATTTATCAGGGCAACGCATAAATTGCCCCATGGAAAAAAAGGAAAGGAAAGCAACGTAAAGGTTGACGCTGCAAGGACTCGTGCATCCTCTCCGTCTATGTATATGTGTTTCATATGTGCTTGCACCTTTTTTAGGGGGAGAGAGAAAAGGACTTTTTTACGGTCCCTTCTCAGGCATTTGCATATTTTTAGGGGCACAGGATAAGAGTGTCACCATTATGTTTAAATGTTACTTAAAGCAAAGTAAAGTAAACAATTGTTTTTCATTCATATTGGAAATTAATGTTAAATGAAGTGTTATTTATTATTAGAGAAAGGAAACTTTAGTAAGACTTAAAGTGCTTGCAAAACTTGTTTAAAAGAAGTACAAGTATTTAGAATGATTTTTGTATGGGTAACTTCCATGTTAAATGAAGTTAAATTTATTTTCAAAGAGTGTAAACTTTTCTTTTAAGAAATTTAAAACTATTTTGATGATTTTATTTACGTTTCTAAATATTTGAATAATAATGTAGATTTATTTATCGATAAATCAATAATGATAGTTAATTATAATTATTTAAGTTACCTTATTTTAATTTTAAAAAAATATGTATAGCTTCTTATCTCAATAAAATGCATTTTCAAAGCACATCTATTTAAATTACACAAATTCAAAATAATAGGTAAGTTTATCAAGTCACTTATTATCGAAAATGAATCGATAAGTCAAAGCCAGGGTTGTTATGCATTTCCGCCTTAAACGAACTCCCTTTCCGAATTTACGGTTCACCTACAGGATGCATCTGACACACACCTTGGTGTAAAACCAAAGGTCCCCAATGGGAGCCGCAAGAATTTCAAAGGGGAATCCGCCGCATGCATTACACATTTCGCATAATGAGGCCGATATGCCAGATTTCATATATTTTTTTTCACGCCTGCTTTTGGTCACCTCTCTTCCTCTTTCTTTTCCCCCATCTCACTCGCTCTTGCTGCCACTCTCCCAACTCTCCCATCTCTCTTTCGACCGCAGAAATGCACTTGCCGTGAAAGCATTTTTAATCGCATTGCGAAGGACAGAGAAGAGTAGATGGGGACCAGAGCGTGTGAGAGAGTGAGGCAGACAGACAACAGCAGCAAATGGCTCCACACACACACACACATGCGAGAGAGATGCAAATGGGGAGATTTCGCGCAATCTGTTGAATTTATTGAGCGGCTGGCGGCGGCGCCAAAAACAACAACAACAATAACAACAACTTTGCCATTAAGCGAGCGTGCACAATTTGTTAATAATCGAAAATGATTCTCTCTCTCTCTCTTTTCGCTTTTTAAGTGTTGACATACAAATTAATTTTATCGCTTAATTAACACGCGCGCAGACAAGTGTGTGTGTGGGATAGCTGCAAGTCATTTAATGATGCGCTTCTCTTTGTTCGTTTCTTTATTTAACCGTTAGTTTGTGACTAAATAAAGGTAAATGGTTAACAATTTATTAAGGCTTTATTGTCATTAGGGATTCTGAGGGAAATTTTTCTTTAATTTTTGTTATTAAATAATATATGGAATAAGATGGAATATTTTAGTTAAATGTTAAAAATATTTAAAGAATCTCTTCTCTTTTCTTTATAAAATCTATATTAGGGGTTCAATATTATTAATGTCTATTCTATTTTTTATAAAACAAATTTAACGGCTAATTATACTTTTAGGACTTATCACAAGCTTCTCTTGTTCCTTTTTTTTTGATAATATTGATAAGCCATATCGCCATCATTAATTGCTTTCAATTTTTGGGGACTTTTACAGCCGGCATGCGTCTAACCCCGTTATCTCAGTGCATTAATCGCTGGCCGTCTCGCTTTCGCTCAACCCCACCAGCAGGCGCACTCACTCTTCTCATCTCTCTCCCTATCGCTGCTATCGCCATCTCACTTTTTCGAGTTTAGAATTTCGCTGCGCTTTTGTGTGTGTGTGTGTGTAAATCGCGATAAGCGCAATTTTGGCAACAAAACACAGAGAAAATCGGGGGGAAAAAGGATTTTCCTATTGTTTTATGCTGGACCCGTCTATGTACGCCGCGGCGGCGGCTGATGAAAATGAAATATGATCGCCGAAATGAGGCGATTTTCCGTGGTACCATCGTTAGCTCAAATTGCAGCCGCAGCCGCCTCCCGTTCGAACTGTAATTCGCCGTTATCTGATCGAATGTAATTATGATTATGACCATGATTTGCTGCATTTGCCTGCCTGCCTGCCTACCCGAAAAAAGGGGTTGCAAGGGTTGGACTGGCAAAGGAAGGATGTGGTGCCCTGGCCACGTGGATGACAGTTGACAATTGTCCTGCTCGCGTTCTGCCCTCCATGCCATTTACGATTGCTTCCGCCGCCTGAGACGATTCCCTGGCAATCGTTTCGGGTTACTCTTAAATAAAATACAACCTTCCTCCTGCCCCTCCGCCCCCACCCACTGAGATAACACTCGCTTATCCCCGCCTTACCTGTTACGCAATCCGATAACAAAGGCGCCACGCGACAAGCGAAATGTAAAATTCAAAAAAACAACAGCGCTCAAAAAAATAAAGCGGAAGCCAAACCCACCTAATCCGATCAAATGATTGTTCTTTTCCCAGCTTGCGACACTTTCCCTGCCAGCTTGATGGGAGTTTTTCCTCTGGGTTTAGGGGTAGGTCCATCAAAAACGCATCACAAGTCAAGCGGAAGTGGGCAATACAAGGGGCATTGGAGGAGTGAAGAGTTGTACCAAAGGACACTGTTCTGGTTTAGGGAAGTTATCCCTATAATTGTTATTATTTTACATGAGATGTACACACTTCTTTTAAATTCAAATTATAAGCCTTTTAGGGAAGCAATGATGTAAGCTTTAAAAATAACTAAAGTATTTTTAAAAAAACCCTACTTCATAAAGCATAAAATTACTTATCAAGAAACTCATAAATCATAGGATAAGAATTAATAATAAAGGCATTTCTGGCTGTCATCTGGAAATTGTATATAAATAATGTAGTTCAGAAAATCCACAACAAAATGGTTAAAACCTGCAAATATTTTTGGATATTTTTTTTTACAAAGTTCACCTCATAAATCACAAAATATTATAAAGAAATCGCCAAAAGTGCCATCTGGGGAACCTTAAGTAAAACCCCGGAAATGTAAGCTCTCCTTTAAAAACCCACTAATTGTTGTTAAAAACTAATAACATAATATTTAATGGCCTTTTTGCATTTCGATAAGCCTTAATTGCCGTGACATTCCCATAAGTAATACATCAGGGTATAGTCAAAGGCGATTTCTTATCAAAAAACACAAGTTATATGTTATAGGGGGAAATCTTCAATTTCTTTGTATTATTTCGTTGTTATTTTTTGGGCAAATTCAATTGGCAAAGGGCAAATATTTTTGCGATTAAATTGCATTGCGCACAAATGGATTTCTCATGGAGAAAAGGGGGCGCTGCTGTCGATAATTTGTGGACAAATTTATTGTGAGCTCGTTTCTGATGCTCAGCGAATAAACGAACGGGCTAAATGGGCAAGAAACGCCCACAAAAAAGTCACAGAGAAATGGAGAAATAGAGAAATCGAATCGCAAACGAGGGGGTTAATGGCGAGGAGAAAATACAGACACACACAGGCGAGCCGACGTCTATAAAAATTTGTCACTCGAGAAATTAATTGCCCTTGAAAGGGAAAAAGGCAAAAGGCGGAGGCGGAGGCGGCGGCGGCATTGGGCATTAGGCCCACAAAAGTGGACATATGGTGCACTGTGTGAGGATATCGAAGGACTGGCAATCGCCGCAGGACTTGCACGCACCCACAACAAAGCGCATTAACCATGTTCGATCCCCGTGCGATTCTCTCGATTCTCCTTACATTTCTCGCTTCTCTCGTTAGCCCCGGTCACACCCCTTTTCCACTTTTCCACATTTTCCACATTTCCAAAGGGGGCCAAAGGATATGGAGAAGTCGTGCGAACAAACTAAGCGCCTGACGACTCAATTTATTGGCCAAAGGACACACCAGGACACACTTAATTAGCCGTGACAATCAATTTCGAATGCAACTTATGCTCGAATCAGCAAAACAAACATAGTCGGAGAGTCCGGAAAAATGCACGAAAGCAGCCAAGTGGAAGGAATTAGCTTTTCATAGACCCCGCTTAACTTGGGCTTTAATTTTTGGGCGGCAGGAAGGAAGTTCTTTCTCATTTATTTAAGTGGAAATTGCCAAATGAATTGCAAATAAATTAAGTGGTATTAGGAGGTGGGAGGTGGTCTTGGAAGTTATTTATAGAGCTTCTGTTGTATAGCTCAGGTTAAGTTGGTATATGGTTGAATATTCAGATATATATTTCTGTACTTCTATCTTTGAGATAATATCTGATTAGTTAACTACTATTAAGTTATAGACTTAAGAGTACCCTTAATAGGGAAACAACAAAGATTTCATCCGAATATTAAGTTAACCTCAGGTTTAAGGTTTCAGGTGGGTTCTTTGATTTAGAAATATTTAAGTTATCTTATTAGAGCCTCTAATTTAGAGGTAATCATTGCAGTAAGCTCAGTATAAACCCAATACTATTTAGGATTTCTTTTTAATATAATATACCTCATAAAGTTCAAGTTAAGTTAGTTAAATATGAGGTTAAATTTAAGTTTAACTGCAGTATTAGAATACGAATTAAGAAGATACTTAGGATGTTTGTAATTTATTACTAACTATTATAAAAAACTCAGAAAGTACAGGAAGTACTTAACCTCCGCTTAAGACTAACCCTAACTATATTCTAAGCTTAACCTGAAGTTAGCAACTATCTTTAACTTAAAAATGAGCTTCACCCCTAACTATTTCCATTCACAACTCACCTGCTTAGTCACCGAATCGATGAGACGCACGAAAATGTCCTGCTCCTGGCGGGCACCTATAAATCCAAGAAAAAATACATCGTTATGAAGATGGAATATATAACTTTAAAGGACCTCCCCCACTCACCGTTGGCGTAGAGCAACTGCAGCCTGTACTGGATGCCATTGTTCGTCTTGGTGGCATCCGACTCCGAGTCCTTCTCAATGAACCCAATGAAGGCCGTGCGCTCGATCTCGATGGGCTGTCCAGCGCGATCGTACAGGGCGATCACGAAGTGGAAGAAGTTCGACTTGCGCAAATTGCTCGGCGGCTGCTTCTCGAAGTGGGCGCGGCCGATGCCCAGACTGCAATGGGACACAGATAGAGAGAAACCAGGACGGAAATTAGTGAAACGTATTTGCGGGAGGACAATGGGTAATTATGCCATTAGCTGGGTAAACATAGAGCAGGCCTAAAGAGGCTCTAATTGGCTCTGGAGGACCACAGCGAGGGGAGATACTCCGGTTTAGTGGCCGGAATTAGGGACAACTCAATTACGGGCAAGAGAGTGACATTCAAGCAGGAGCAGCAGCGGCAGCAGCAGCAGCTCTGAGGGCTCACCGAGTGACAACTATCATTAAAAGCGCATAAGCAACTTCAACGTGACACAATAATCCTGATGTATGACAGTCCTTCCCCGCCTACACTTGAAATATTTTATATGCGCTTGTTATATGTGGGCCAGCACACACACTCACACACTGGCAGCAATTATCCTAAGGACACGTGGACACTGAGCCGCAGACGGCGGAATAAAGGCTTGTCCTTGCCCGACCCGACTCCTGGCCATATGCTAAATGTCGGACTGACCCCATCCTTTTTGCTCCTGTCAGCGGACAATTACCGGGCAATGTCGAGCAGCCAGGACTAAGGTAGGGTCCTGCACCTTGGCACCCCTCCTTCGCCTCCACCTCCACCTCCTTCTCCTCCTCCTCCCCATTCCCTTTGTGCATAACGAACAATTTAATTTAGAAAATGCTGATTTTATCAGATTTTTTGTATTTGCGTTACTCGCATTTCCTGCACACGTCTCCCTGTTTGCCTAGGCGGCAATGTCAAGGAGCATGTCCTGGCCCACTCGGCTCGGGGGTCCTGCAATTATATACACATTTGCCAAAGGATAATGTCAGCCATCAGCTAATGACAGACGGGGACTCTCCCATTCCTCCCCTCCGTCGAATTGTGCAATCGAATTCGAGGGAATATGCGTCCTAGTTATTAAATAAGTAGTAAGGATATCCCCATGGAGTCGAAGGACAATTTTATCAGCGCTTGTGTTTGGATTTAGCTTTGGCCGTGTGGTTTTCAATAGTTTTGATTGCCTTTCAACTTTGATGGCTGCCTGGCCTGATTCGCGGAACGGCAATTGGCTTAAATGGTAATTAAGTTATAAATGGGGGTTGACTTTTGAGGGAATTATATTTTTAGAAGGGGGAAATATGTGTAGAGAAGTCTCTGGGGTCGTAAAATCCCTTAAAAGGTTGTTCAAAACTATTCTACAAAATGTGATATCGTAAACAACGCAGGAATTGGATACCATGGGCATTTTATTGCATACTTTTAGGCTCATTTTAAAGGGATTTAAAGATCCTCAATATTTTTGTTACAACCTTGCAGATTTTTAGGAAATATTGCAATTAGTTGTTGTAGTATTGAATAAATGATTATAATATATGATATTATATTATTACTTTAATGTTAGTGAAAGGGGAAAACGATATAAAATAAATATTTGGCCACACAGAAATGGTCCTTTATCAAGTTACTTAGGTAAAAAGTACGACTTTTATCAAAAATATTAATAAAAACTTCAAAAAAGTAAAATGTTCCTTTTAAAACTGCTTTGTTTTGTGCCTAAAAGTATGCTATAGAAGACCGAACAGCAAAGGAAAGCATTTTCTCATAAGCACTGCATACTTTTATGCAGCTTTATAAGTGATTTCAATCAGTAAAGAATTCAAAAATGATCTCAATAACCTATAAACCTTGTTTAAATAAATTAAAAGAAATATATTTATACCACCAAAAGGTCATTAAACCACTTAATTCCGTATAAAGTAATTTCACATAATCTGTTCCTTGGCTTTATAATGTCTTTTGACAGACACCGAGTGATTTAGAGAATACACGAATTTCCCAGCGAAATAAAAGACATTTCGCGGTGCTAAAGTTGATTCACCCACAAGCCGATATCAAATTAAGAGGACAGCCAGCTTTTCGGTTCGGGGGAAAAGCGGAGCTCGAATGCGATTTCCACTGCCAGGCGAAGGTAGTAGGAGTGTGGAGGAGCAGGAGGAGGACGTAGCGCTTCCTGGCCTGGCCTGTACGACATATAAATGCCAGACATGTTACATTCTGGTGAAAGGTTATTGTTATGGCCATGGAGCCACGGAGTGTGTTCGGAAAGTGAGCAGCAAAATAATGCCGAGTACATCCAGGCAAATAAAAAACTTGCCTCCCCCATCCCGTCCCCACCTAAGCACCCCTCCGCTTTTCCCCTGAATCGCTTTCTTCTTTTTTGTTGACTTTTCAACTCGACCGGATGGCTGCGCTGGCTGGCTGGCTGGAAATTGTGGAAAATCGTTTGGCGGCAGTTTGCCAGCTCACTTTGTTTGCACTTGCCGCCAATTTGCGAGAGAGGAGCAGGCTAACATGGGGAAGAAAAAAAAGGAACGTGGAGAACATTTTTGTGGCCGTTTTGCTGTTGATTTTATTATGCCAACATTTAATTGTCGCAAATCGATGCCCAGGTGGCCACCAGGAGAAAAAAAGGCGAGGGATGCCCGTGGAGAGGTGGTGCCTCGATTCGTGGTCACGTTTTGTCTATTTCTGGCTGGGAAAATGCACGTGAAAAGCTGCTTTCCACATATGGCAGAGGCGGAGTGGAGTGGAGTCCTTTAAAAAGCCAACTTTATTTCTGGTCATATCCTGGTCATATCATGACTGCTGCCCATTGTTTAAGGACACTTTACGGCCAACTTGTACTTCTACTTGGAGCTCGTTCCGTGGGCAATCTTTGTTGAAATAAATTTTCGAATATTCCCTTGATTTATGAGCGGCGACAAGAAGTACAACACCATTGTGTGTGGTGTGTGTGTGTGTGTGCTTGGTGTGTGCTTTATGCACTTTGTTTTACAGTGCAACACATTGTGGCCACTGTCGCTGTCCCAGTTAGATGTACAGATAAGTGTTTAAATAAATGGCTTGCCACAAAACATATTGAACAATTATCGGCAGAGCGAGGAGATTTATTTGTCGCAAAAGTTGCATTCAAAAAAGGGAAGAAAAAATTCAAATTCATATTTTGAATTTCAAATTGCAATCACAAAAGTTTGGTTTTAAGTTAGGGGAAAGGGTTAAGTTTCTCAGGGGGATTTTATGGGTTTATTGATTGGGTAAATACAAATGTTCAGAAATTGTTAGGGGTTTGGTGCGTTTTTGTAAGTAAATAAATATTCAGACAATTAAGGGATTTAAACCTATCTGAAATATGTAGTTTTAATTACTAAAAACTGATTGAAATCCCAAACAAATAATTTGTATGCTTTGAACTATATTAATATTAATGCTTTTCGGCTAGAACGAACTAATATTCAATATTCGGAAACAATTAGGAAGTTGTTGTGATAACCTGTATACTTAAATAGATTTTTGTGATAAAATTCATAATGGAAATATTACCTTTTAGTTGTTAAGAAATTAAATCTTATGTAAATGATTTATTTCCAACACATTCAAAATCATTTCTAAATAAATTCTATGATAAACAATTCTCTTGAGATATGTACATCTTTAAAAAGTGGAAGGATCTAGCATTATGTCGCTGTCACAGTGAATTTTTATACTTGTAAAGCAGCACTTGCTATATTTTAATCAGTTTAATCAATTTACTACTTTTTTTTTCAGAAAATTTAACGTTTTAACTATATTTTAGATATTTTTAAATCACATTTTACCTATTAACTTTTTTACAACAGATTTCTAGTAAAATTTGGATTATTAAGTACGTGAAGAACAGGATTATAATACTTGAACTCAAAATTGCACTTCCGCTTTCCCTAATTGGGTGGTTTTTCACTCCACTCCCCCTTTAATTTTCACTAACACATTTAGGGAAATGTTCTTAAATAATTACCCAAAAATTATAAACCTTTCCAAACGTTTTACCCCCTTTCTTTACCTCGTTTCACAGCGCATTGTCTTGGGGCCTACGTTCTGATTGTGATCCTGACTAAGATTGTCCTGTCGCTGGTGCTGCTGAAGGCTGTGGTCACCCAGGTGGTGGTGACTCCCTTGTGGGTGCGGGTGCGGGTGCGGGTATTTCTGATGATGATTTGCCGCCGCTGAATGGACAAAGCCCGCTGTCATTTCGCTTTCGCTTTCCGTTTGGGCAACTCGCGCACTTCTTCTCGGCGCGAACATCTCACGCCAGAAACATCTCAAACGCAACTAAACAAACAAGGACCAAAAGGAAAGCGAAAGCTTTTCCCAAGCAACCCTCCCTGTGTTTTTGGGAGAGAGCGAGCGCCAGTCTCGAGACATCCCTTTGAGCTCAAAGGCGGCGGCGGCGGCATCCATGGCCAAGTGCTGCCTTTATCCCCGCATCAAAAGTCGCCCGAAAAGAGGAAAAAGTGCGTGAATCGCACGCACTTTGAGTGGTTTTCTCTGAGTGAGTCTGGGATCTGAATGGACTTTGTTTTGGGGTTCATCCAGTGCCACGGCTGTGGTGGCGGGGGAAGTGGGCGCTTTCCGGGGTTGGACGCCATCAAAAGAACCCCCTGCGCGCATCCCGGCTGACTGACTGACTTACTACGTTTCGGAATCGCTCCCCCAGGAGACTTTATATATCGTTGGACACGATGCCGGCTTTTGGCTGTTTTTTTTTTGGCCAAAAGTAAACAAACGCACTTTTTGTTCCTTCCTTCCCTTTTTGGAGACTTATTTCTGCTTGCTTGTGTGTTGTGTGTGTTGCCGCAACATTGTTGCCGACGGCTGGCTCTTTGGAGACTGGCCAAGGTGATTAATGGAGAGATTAGCTGGGATTAAGGAGCCTTTCATTGAGGCCTCTCTATGTCGGGATGTGAACAGTGATGGGGTGTTAATTAGGCCCCAAAGAATGGAGATTTGCTTTTATCTTGAGATATGTATATATGTTAGGAGGGTTTGTGTTGAGCCTTTACAAAGCCTTGTAAGAAATGTCAGCTGTGCATGCTAATGGGCCCTACATTGGGCGCCAATTTAATATGGGAATCAGAAGCTTGGAGACTTGTTATCTTGGAAATTTATGGAACTCTCCAACCAATTTAAGTAATAAAGCATAACTAATATTTTTAAAAATATAAATGCTTAAGCTGTGTGATTTATACACAGAGAAAACTATACTTTGGATAAGAAAAAAACATGAATTTGAGAACAACTAACTGAATTTTATAACTTTTTTACTACAAATTACTGTAAAATACTGTAAACAGAGCATAAAAATTCTCTAAAATTAAAAAACTCCTTTAATTCAAAGTTTTTATCTGCTCACTCAATTTTACTTCTCTCTGTGTATTAGGATTTCAAGCTAAGAAGTTATATAAGTAAACAACAATTTTTGGGGATCCATGCTCTTTTCTTTTTAATTGAAAACATTTCTTGTTTAATTTTAATATCAAGTTCATTAATTCTTTTAGGTAAACAAGTACATTTATATGGTTTTTAAATGTTTTAAAAGGGGTTTTTAAATAAAGCGAAATTCCCTACATTCTTCTTAAATACTTTGGAATGTCCGGAATAACTTCTATGCAGTTCAACTTACAGATAATTAATTTAATTAATTAATTTTTTTGAAACCTTTCTATATAAAGTAGTTGCAAATTCTTTAAATTAAATCTTTAGAAATTCATTCAACAAAATGCTTAAAACTTCCTTTTATATTATTCGTTTGAGCCTCATTAATTGCTTCTATTAGATTATCTACATATTTTATAGATTACCCTTCCTATAAAGGTAACTTTAAACCACATTATCTATCTGTATTCCACAATATCTGTCACAATCACTCTAAGAACTGTCTTTTTCCTATATTATATCTTATCATAACTCCTTATTAATGTTTTTTTTCACATTAACACTTGTAAGATCACCTCTTTGATTCACTTTGGGGGATAATTTGGTTCTAGAAACTCCAGATTTTTGGATTTCAGTACTTATAGTTCACATTTTCACTTGAAAGATCACTTGTTTTAGAGTCACTTCTGGGGCAGAACTTCAGGTTCGTGACCTGACCTGAGCTCTCTCTCTCACTTACTTGCTCTGATCGACGACCGGCTGCATGGCCCACCGGCTGCCCAGGGGCTCCTCCTTGAGGGACGTCATCGGCCCACGCGGCTGATTCATGTCGGCGGCCGTGGGTGGCAGGCCGAACATAAGTCCGCCGGCGGATCTTGGGCCGGAGACGGCGCTCGGATAGAGCTTCCGGCCCCATTCCATGCCCAGCTCCAGGGTGGGCCAGGGGGAGGAGCTGAAGCCCACCGGCTCCTCGGAACGCAGCTTGAAGCCGTCGGCGAAGGGATGCGAATGTGGGTGTGGATGCGGATGGGAGCTGGGATAATGCTGCGAATGCTGCTGGTGGAGATCAGCGTACGAAGCGACTTCGGCGCCGGCTGCTGCTCCTAATCCTGTGCTGCTGGAAATGGTGGCTGCCGTTTTGATCGGTTTCCTTGGGTTTCCTGGGATTCCTGGGGTTTTCCTGGGGTTTTTTGGGTTTGGGCTTTGGGTTCTTTTTTCGGTTTTTCAAGTCTCTGGAGGACTGGCAATCAATGGGGCACTCTCTCTCTCTTTTCGCGAACGTACGTGTGTGTGTGTGTGTGAGTGTGTGTGTTACCAATGCACCGCAGAGAATTTGGGATTTTCGGAATCGGAAAATTGGTCTTTTACCAAGTTTCGGCGCGCTACCGTCCCGAGTGGCTGTTAAACCCCAACTGAATCCTCGCCAGCGATGCTGCTTTCAAATCGCAAGAAGCAGCGCAAGCAGCAGCACACCAAGCAGCGCAGCAGCGGCGGGTGAGAGCGCACGAGAAGAGCGTGAGAGGGGGCAGGAGTAGCAGCAGAAACAGCAGCAGGGCAGGCGACAAACGACCAACGAGAGTTTTGAAAATGGAAACGAAACGAGCCTGCGCCACAGGAGAGCAGAGAGGGTTGGGCAGCGCAGCGCGCAGGGGGTGGTGAAGTGCGATGGCGACGGCCAATCCCGTGGAGAGCCGAACTGTCAGCAAAAAACCAACCACCGCCGACGACGACGCCAAGCAGGCGCAAGCGAGAGCCCGGGCAGCACTCTCTCACATCCTACTGTGGCTCTCCCTGTCGCTCTTGCTTGCGCTGGCCGAGACCGTTATGCGGCAAGCCCCCCTAGGAACGCCTGCAATGGAACGTCCCCGACTCGAGGGGGCGTGTGTGTGTTGGGCCCAGGATCTCAGAGCTCGAAGCTCAGAGCTCGCTCTATTCCCAGGCTCTGGGGCTCCTTCGGCGGGGCCCCCAGCTGGGGGACCAAGTGTCAACACGCCTGTACATGCAAAAAGCGCTAAACGCAAAACCAAACTCCCTGGCGGGACCAAAGAGGCAGGAAGCGAGTTGTCAATGCATGGGAGTGTGACGGTGCCGCCACCTGATTGGTCAGTCAAAGGAGAGCAGTCAGTCAAGAGAACGTTGGTTTTTGGGTTTCTCTTCAAGTCATTTAAGCTAAGCAGTGCAAGCAGTGGCTGTGGTGAGAGGAATGAGTGGGATTAAGTGAAACTAAGGGTTTGGGTGTTTTCTAGATTATAATTTAGTAAATATTATTAAAATTAGAGATGTGGGGATAAATTGTTAGTAATAAATGTAAACTATATAGTTCAAGAAATAGTCTTACTTTGTTTACTATGAAAATTAATAAAACGAATGCCTGGACCATAGTAAACCTGTTTTTTTATCGTAAAAATCATTTCATACTTTTCTGAGGCCATAGGATGCATTTTTACTCAGGCATAATTATTTTTTACCTTTAAACTTATGTTTTGCCTTGAAATTATTAAGTAGAAATAATTGGAAATCATTTCAAAATGATTACTTTATTTTTTTTTAATATAAAATCTTTTTTAAATTTTAAGAAACTCTTTGAGAAGATGTAAAAAATTGTTTAGAAAATATATAACTAATTTTTACTGTTCGTTTTTTAGCTATCTACCCTCTTAACCCCTTTGTAGCCCTTATTGTGGTGTGTACAAAGTTGATTAGTCATCATTTTTGGGTTTAACCCTTCTGACTTTCGCACATTATGATCCTGACACCAAAAGAAGTTGTCAAACACTCGCTTGGAGTACCTAAGATTTTTCCATTTTTCCCTTTTTACCCCTGCCCCTGCCCCCTCTCTTTCTTACTCGTTTTGCGGATTAGTTACCGAAACCGCCCACAAAATTTTCACGCCTCGTTAGGAGAACAAAAAGTGAAAAGGTCAGGGGATGGCAGGGCAGGCTTCCTGGTGCTGGTTTTTGGTTTTCAGGTTGAGGTTCAGCGGTTCAGAGGTTCAGAGGTTCGGGGTTCGGCTGAAAAACAATTTGCATTTTCCGCATTTGCGGTTTCTGGCTGTGACCAATTGAATGAACGAGAGACCCGAGAGTTTGTTTGACTTTTCCGTGAATTAATTTAGGGGGCGTGGTAATCTCATTAACTTCTGACGTGGCCCGCAAGAAACTCCGTTCTTTTGCCGGAATTTTCCTTCCCCCGCCTCCCCACTTGTTGGTCTATTTTTGAGAAGTTCTCTGTAAGCATTTCCCCAGAGCAACCAAAAATTGTATTTTATGTTTAAATCAGAGGCGAAAAAGAGCAAAACAGAAGACGTGTCCCCAGACATCGCTAATTAACCAAAATATCCCGAAGGAAATGGGCGGCCCTTCTTCTATTTATTTATTCTTTTTCCTTGGCCCGCAAAGGTGAGGAGAATTCCCCGATCCGAAACTGTTCGATTAACCCCTTTTATCACGCCTAATTCTCGGCGGAATATCTCGCGTTGCGACAGCTGTCACGAGTACTGGACCCCTTAACCCCCACACTGCAACCCTTAACCCCTTGTTTGTTGTTATTTGCTGCTGCTGCGGCCGGAATTGGATTCAAATTGTTTACAATTGCATTTACATGGCACTGGACTTTCACTTATAGTCCGATTCCTAAGTAATTTGCTCTTCTGGTTTTATTTCTAACCCTCAGCCAGCGCTCTGTGGTAAGTTAAGGGATTAGGTGAGGGCAGGGGAAAGTCGCAGGAATCGCAGGACACTCTCTCTCTCATCGCCACAAATTACAATTGGGCGTCAATTAGTCTGGGGATTGACTTTGAAAGCCACTGAGGGGATTTTAGGTGTGAGGGGGAATAATAGAGGAGAAACTACGAGTTGATTGTTTCACTAAAATATAGTTTTAAATCCATTTTGAAATAAAATAGTGTGGAAATATTTATATATATATTTTTAATGTAATTTTTCAGTTGTGAGTGAAGCAATAAAATGAAGGATTTGTACTACATTTAAGATCTTCTTTGCCAATTAGGATAGAGCCCTGTTTTTGTCACAACATTATTATTTAAATGTAATTAATAAGGCAAGTAAAAATCTCTTAATTTTTAGAAATCATTAGCAAAGGTTCATAAAAATATGGTATAGATATATGGTATATATATATAGATATCAATAGATATATACAAATATTTTGTCTAATAAACACCCAAACATATTATGAATTTTTATTAAAAGCTAAGTACCTTATCTAACCTTCTTATTTTATTGATATTATTTATTGATTTTGATGTTTATAGGTTTCTAACAGCAACCTGAACATATATTATATAAGAAATGTAGTAGAAAAATAAAGAATTATATATAATTTTATCTTTTAAAGTTAGAAATTTGATAAATTGTTTAGTTACTTTTACAAAATATTAAAAATATTACTCTAAAAGTCTATTAGATTGGAGAATTTTTACTATTTACTTAGGCGTTTAGCCAACTGAAGGTCTTAGTTTGGTCTAATTGTTTATAGACACCCCTATATATGTCAGATCTTTAAACAAGTCCTCTGTGTGGCTAAACGCTTAACAATTACTATAAGTTCTAGCAGGGATCGTAATTAATTTAAGTTTTATTATAATAATCAAGAAATAATAGAATTATTCTAGAGAACTCCCTTATACATAAAATAAAATACTCACTATATAAAGCTTATATTACAATCTATATTTAAGTAATAATAAAATGCTGTAGTAATTATAATTTATTGTAATGCTTCAACCTAAAGAAATAGTAGCGTTGACTGCCTCCAAACTGTGGCTTTAGTTTATATTTATAAACTTTCTTACTTCAAGAAATTAGTATATAAAATTAAAATAAAATATTACAAAGCTTTAATAACTATTTAATTATCTATCTATATATTAAATAAAATATCATATGATTTATAATTTCGAAGAATCCCTAAATAAATAGCAAAGAAAATCCATTGATTGCCCCCATCAAGCAAGCAACTCTATTTCAAGTGCCCCCATATTGGTATTAAATTCAGATTTTCACCATTCAAATATCCTGTTTTCCATTTCCGATTTTCACCACCGAATCCTTTCGTCTGTGTTTCCTTCCTCCTGCATCCCAGCGCCATCTTCAAGAGACCATGGATAATTTTAATATTCATAGCGGGACAGAGACTCACTCGGCAAAGCAAGACTCGCATGTAAATGTCCCATTTGTCACTCGTAAACAAAAAATAAAATAAATGTAAAAGAGGAAAATAAGAAAGCAAACTCCCAGACTTCAACTCTGTCCATATGCAAGACATTCCCAGTCGCAGACCCAGTCGCAGTCACATTCACAGGGTCATAAATAAGGGCGAGCGAAGGAAATTCGAGGCGCGAACATTTTAATTAGTTTCCCCTCTCTCGAGTGCCTCGTCCTGTGCCAGGACACTTATGCAAATTACCCGGGACCCGGTCGCCTAATGAGAGGGAGAGAGAGCTGGGTCCTAACACACCGTGAAAATAAATCATATTTCGGTTTTGGTTCCTCCAGTTCGGGAGGAGATCTTGCTCTGCGACGCTCTCTTACGATTTTCCCGAGTCATCATCATCATCATGATCTTTGTGGTGTTTTCAGGGGAATTCCCTTGTAGTTTGTAGTTTCTATCCTCCATGGACCCTGTGACAGATGCCAGAGATTCATCTCTCGGTTGCATTGTCAGCGGACCACCAAAGTTTTCCACTTACTGGGAATTTCCCTCCACCCAACCCTTAAGCCCAAAGCTACTGCTGCACTTGCCACAGTTTAAAGTGCGATTTAAAAAACTACAAGTGCTTGCCACTTCACCGGACGCTCGAGTGGCACGTGGCAGGGCTGCCAGGAAAGCCAAGTAAATTTAATTAAATTATCTCAAACACGTGTTTGACCAACTGCAACGATTTTGCGTAAACAATCGTAACCAGTTGAAATGTTTACCCAAAGCCAAGGCCTAAACGTTCTCGGGAGGGTAACTTTGCCACAAAAAAAAGGAAGGAAAACAAAAAGGGATTCGTTTACATAAGAATAACAAGCGGAGGGAGGCGCTACCCAAGTAAACCTTTCCACAGATTTATTATTTCAAAAAACAAAGCAAGAAAACAAAAAAACTGAACTTCTTCCCACAAACATTTTCGCACATCGTTCTCCTGCTCGTGCTCGTCCTCCTCCTCCCCTCCTTGGCCTGGGAAAAACCCGTTTATCAATCGCATAAAAATCGCAGAAAAATCATAAATATTTACAACTTGCGCTCTCAGCGATCTCAAGCTCGCGATAAGCATTTTTGTGGCTGGTGAAAACACACATTGCCTTATAGACGCGGAATTATTTTTGCAGCTTGGCCAAATATGTGGCTGGCGAGCCATCAAATTTGAGATTGCAAAAATCCGCCAGAGGTTCATTAACTTGGCCAAGAGACTTAAGATTGATGAGGCCAAATTTTTAATTACTAAAATTGGATAAATGTTTTGTGTTTTTAACTTTAAAGTTATTAAGTGTATGTGTA
>JAEIIU010050407.1:0-22256 GCA_018874675.1 Drosophila baimaii
GACTCCTTCACTGCGTTGCAAACATCATGGCAAAACTATAATACCCTCTGCAAGGGTATAAAAATATATATTTAATGTCCTTATCTACACAGTCTTTCAATATATTTTGTGTTTTCCCCCTATAATTAATAATTTAAATATTATTCCATTTGAACTTTATAGTTTCTGTGTTTCCCAGAGAATATTATAGGGTATTCCCTGGACTCATCACCAGTGAAGTTAATAATTTTAAGTGACGCTGTCATGTGTGAGAAAACATGCATATGTAATTATTTTGGACATCAAAGCCGAACGAATAACCAGAGAGCCAAGCTCTAGAATGCGACGGGGCAACCAATTGTCGCCCCAAATGGACCGGATGGGGGCCCGGTCAATGTATGGGACCCCCGACTCGTATAATTGACATAATTGATTCGAATTTAAGACGACATGCATCCATCCACCATCATATCCACTTGGGGAGGAAGCCTTTTGAAGGCCTACAACAGCGGCAAAGACCTATTGATTTTCTTCGACACACCACACACCACACACACATAAATTCAGTTTGATTTTTCGACAAGGTATGATAAAATTCACACATTTTTTATTATTATTCGTATATGTATATACTCTTTGTAGCAAAATTAACAACTTAAGAACCGTAATTAAATGCATGTGCGTTCTAGGCACTCGATGCGATACGTATACGTTCTGTATCTCTATATATATCTATCTAAAAAGTATAAGATTTAAGCAAGATTTTTCGCTGGCAGAAGAGAGCATCGTATTATCATATCTTTGAACTAATCAGCTTTTTGCATTTTTTTTTTTTTTAGGAAAATTCGTTGCAGTTGATGGATGAGAGCCTGGACGAAGGATGGTGAGTATCTTGTCTAAGACCTACGGCTGTCTAGCTCCTACAGCGTGCTGCTGCTCTCAGCGACGACGGCTACAGACGCTCCATTTGGATGGCACAGGAATCGTCCTCGGGATCCTCCAGCGGAGCTGAGCCAGCCACCTGACTGGTGGCCGAGTACGATGTCTGGGGGTGCTCCTCCGACAGGTGCTTGCTGGATTCCCGGCGCTTACGCATGATGTAGGCAAAAACGAAGCCATTGATCACCAGCATGGCCAGGACTATGATTGTGGGCCACACCACATCCACGGAGACATTTAGACTGTTTGCATCGGCCATGGCTTTATGTAAGTGCCCCAAAAAAGCGGTATTTACTCTGGTTTCTTTCTTGGTTTAATAGCACGTTTTTTTTGTATATTTTATTTTCGATGACGCGCGTGCTTTTCTTTATTTCGGCGGCGGGGTCTCCTTTTATTTCTTTGCTCTCTTGTGAGCACTGCTGTGGTTCTTGGTGCGACTCGACCGTTTGCTTGGAGCGTTGGGAGGGAAATAACGAAAATATACAGTGGTGGTGGCCTGTGCTCGCACACGCACACATGCAGGCTGACTTCCCACACACACACACACAGACACACCCCTCTATCGCCGAGCAAAAACGAGCGGCGCGAGCAACCTACGTAGGCAAACCCAAACTATTCGGAGGAAGCGTCGTCGTTGTACTCCACACATTTCTTGTTATGCCCTCACCAGTCAGAGAGTACTCGCATTTTACTCTCATTTTAGGCAGTAAATGGAGTCTTTGGGTGTATAGAGGATATTGTTTTATCCATACAGGCTTGTCCGTATGTCCGTTTGTCCGTCAGTTGAGTTTTCTTTAGGTTTACATTTGCATTATTTGAGATATGACTGCAAAACTTACTCAATCCATAAGCAAATACATCATATATATTATTATAAAAATGATATACCTCATAAAAATGTCATATTTAAAAATATTTTATGTAAACCTTGTCCGTTTGTCCGCCAGTTGCGTTTTCTTTGGGTCAACTTTTGCATTTCTAGAGATATCACAGCAGAACTCTCTCAATCTTTATGCAAATACATTATATATATATGGAAATAAACTGATATACCTCATTGTATATGTCATATACAATTATATTTTATTTAATCCTTGTCCGTTTGTCCGCCAATTTCGCTCTTATGAGATTTAAGCTTATATTTCTGGAGATATCACAGCATAACTTTCACAAGTGTTATTTTTTGTGTGCATTTATAACATATATTTATATCCAACAGATCAAACTACTATTTATCCTATCTTCCCTATGAAAACCACAAAAATACCTAACAAATCCTCTCTAAATCATCTAAATATAAGCCAAACCTGTTAGATAATATGAATTAATTTATATTTCCTATAACCTTTAGAGTATTAGCACTTCCCCATTTGAAAACACACTTCCTTTTTCGTTTCTTATTCCATATTTCTTTCTGCAGCGCGCGCATATAATGGCAATGTTCAAAAATCCAACCGGTTTCCCGTACAGCATCATGATTTATAAGGATGTCGGGCAATGTATTCAGAAAAGACCAACCGGTTCACAAAGATTGGATGGAGTGTGGTGGCATAAAATCCAAAAAAAAAATCAATGCCTCTTCTGCTTTTGCAAGTCAGCCAAATTTTTCCCCACTTGTTTATTTAAGGCAGCGCTATGCTATTTATTTGTTCGATTCATTCTTCGTCGCCGTCGCCGTCGTGTGCACTTGCTGCTCCTCATCGCTCGGGTTACTCTCTGAAAGCGTGAAAGCTTTTTCGGCTCTCGAAATAAATAAAAAGCAAAAAACAAACAAAAAAAAACGCCTGACAGCGAATTTGAAATGCCAATATGATAAGAGCGGCGCGTCACGCGTCATTTCCAAAACAAAGCTCGCTGCTCCGACGACCCCCCGGCACCCGTATTTGAATTTGACTCTGCTTTTGCCTTTTGTTTTTCCCCGCATCTGAGTTTGCGTGGAATGCGGAGGGAGAAACTGCTGAAACGCATTAAAACTGTTGCTAAAGCTTATCAGTCCAAAAGTACAGTATGCTGCTTGGTGCCTTTTGCAGCTGTGCATTTGCCACTTTGGACTGCTCGCTGATTGCGGGACTATGGAGTTATGCGGTTGCTCCAGAACAGTCTTTGGAAGCGCAGGCAGTTCGGCAATTGTATTTGAATTGCGCGGCTTATCAGTTGAACATTGAATGGGCAGCACTCTTGCGCCAGTGTGACCATGGCTGCAGAACAGCTGTTACGGGTATTACACTTACTTACAAAAATTTAGTCTTTAAACTTGAAAATTATTATTATTATTGAACATTAAATGAAAATTATATAGTTTACATAATTATAACCGTTAATTTTGGTTTTAAAACAATAATTTAAAACCTTATATATTTAAAGGCTTTTTCTAAGGCTAAAATAAGACAGGAAATTAAATAAAATATTTTAACAACCAACTGACTCACAAAAATTAAGTCCTTGAACTTGAAGATTATTATTATAATTTAAGCGTGAACATTAAATAAAAAGTATTTATGTTAAATTGTTAGAACCTTTTATTTTAACTAACAAAAATTACATACTCAAGGCTTTTTCTAAGGCTACAATAAGATGGCACATTAAATAGAATGTTATGAAAACCACCAAAATTTTTAAAATAAATCAAATTGTTTTATAATACAATATGTTGTGTTTTCTTTTTAATTATCAATTATAATTTATATAGTAAAGGCTTTATTTATTGATACGGAAATATTTTTAATGCAACGCAAAAGCTAAATGCACTTTAAATTTAATATAGCCCATAACATTTTATTAAATAAAATTTCATAAAAAAAATAAATCTGCTCTATTTATTTTATGCTCTTATTTCTTATTACTGGCATTTCTCAATAAAAATATGCATCATGTTTTCAGTAGTATATACATATGTTTCATTAATGCAAACGAACAAATTCCAAGAAAAAAGTACTTAAAGAAATATGAATAAACCACAGATTGTTTATTTATTCAAAAAGGAACAACTGTGAGATTACTTCATATTCAGCTAAGGAGGGACTGGATAAAGAAGGGGAATTCCCAGATAGAAATAAACAAAAATGCGGGCGATCAGCAAGCTATACAATTTCAGTAAAAATTCCACCGAATATGCATTCAACTATGCAGGGGATTATATCAAAGGCAATTATATGTGTGCACCGTCTGCTTGTGGAACCAAATCTCACATGAGATCTGCACAACAAATGTATAATTATACGCCCCCATTTGCAACTAATGGCGCTTGTCACGGAAATTTAAAAATATATGTATATTCAACAATTATAAAAAAAGAGCGACCTTTCACTCGGATCGATAAGGAATAGGGATGTCACACTGGAATACAGTGAGTGAAACTGAACTATAGGCAACTTTAATCATCTCCAGAACCCTGGAAAGTCCAGTGATAACAACTGGACAAAGGATGTTGCGGTGATGAGCAAAGCTATAAACCCAATAAACCCAATAAACCCATTGATTCATTATGCCAACATATGCAACAGTGCAGAACCGGGGCAGGCACCAAAGTCGTCGGCCTAACCACATGACGATGACGATTAGGAAACGACATCATGGACTGGCGCAAAAAGTGGTGCAAAATGGTACAATTGTCCCGCCTGCTTATCAGTGTGGACCAGTTATCAGTGCGACTGACCCGCGGATGGAGCAAAAGTGGGCGACCGACCGACAGCCTGTCCATTCATCCGATGTTTACGAATGAGCCTAAGCCCCACCACAGCCGCTTGGTCATGTGAGTCGTCGGCGGCATGTGACTGCTGCAAGCTAGACTTCTGGACTTATCGGGACTCTTTCTTTCTTTTTGATGAAGCCCGCTCTGCTTAGTGCATTCACATTCGTGACTCAGCTGGCGAAGAATCGCGTCACAAACGGAAGAATGCCAGTGCGCGGCAACCCAACTATGGAAACAAAAGTATCAGCAAGACAAAGGCCCAAAAAAATAATGCGATTTTAATGATTAATCATCGCTAGCAAGCCCTTGTTGTTACCGGAGAACACTTGTTTCCGATTGGGTCTGATTTCCTGGGGTGACAAATCTAGATCATATGCAGGAGAACTCACCTTGAACGTATGCCACTCCTCCCTAACCACATCGGCGAAGGAAACAGCCTGGGCCACCGCCAGCAGGGCCAAAAGGGGAAGTACCACAACTGTGCGCATTGTGGGGAATCTGGAAAAGTTAACAAAAAACAGACACAATTAGTATTAGGCTGAGTCTGAGCCACATCGAGTCACGTGAAGTTAGCCCAGGCGGTCATAAACCTGATTTCAGGCATTTTAAAGCTGAGGGCACTTACAGATATTGAAATATGACAACAAATAATATGGAGAAAGCATGTATAAGCTTAATATATGAGTCAATATTAATTATTATATTTTATTTAGTAAAATTATGGCCAATTAGAAACTTATTATCAATGTTTGGGCTTTTCTGGAGAACAGTTTTGGGTTTTAATATAATTAAGAGCGTATATTTAGCACAATTCTTAAGTTTTTTAGTTTTTAAACAAAGCTTTACAAAATATGTATTTGTATAACGGATTTTTTAAGCAAAAATTCGATGAAACCTAGCTTATTTTACGATATACAACTAATTTATGTACATTAAGCAGCAGAAATATTAATAATATATTTGATTTTTGCAACCCCTCTTAACGTTTTTAAGCGGAACTTTGCTGATGAGGCCATTGGTTGTGGCCGAAACAGCTGTACGAAAATACCTCGCTTACAAAGAACTTTGTGCATGATCTGACTTATAGTATAGTGGTGTCTATAAACAATTTGACCGATCTAAAAGACCTCGAGTTGGCTAAACGCTTCATTAAAAAAATATATATTTGATATTTTATAATATTTCTAACTGTACATATACAATCTTTGGAATTTTCTTACAATAAAATAAATGTTCTATAGTTCAAAATGGGTTTAACTTATTAAAAAAAAATTAAAATCATATAAAAAGGTGCAATATGTTAAAAAATTTATTTAGATCAAAATTAATGAAAAACCGCTACATATTTGAGAAATATACCGAAAATTCAATAATAAACTGAAAAACTGTAAATATGGACATTCAAAGATTTCTTATCAAGACACAGTGACTTTTGTTTAAATGTTTTATTGCTGCTCGACTAATTATCGGGGCGTATATATACATTTATACATTTATACAATGTTATATCGACCCCTTTGCTTTGCTTTGCGATATTGTTGTTTAGTTTGTTGTTTTCGAAGTCGAACGAACGCTGCGTTATCTTATCGGCCATTCCACTTTCGCATTGCTTTCGCGTATTGCCCTTTTTGAGTTAGTTTCGCTGTCTGCCATTTTGATCCGACTTACTTTGTTGCTGTTTTCTATTTCTTTTTTTTTTTGCCACCATTTTGAGAAACGTGAGAGGCATTTGATAACAAAAAAATAAATAGTTATTCATTTATTATTGCAGCTCGTTATTTGTGCCAAGTTCGAGGGCTAAAACGGGTTTTCTAAACCCAAGGTGATTCACGTACCAGGGAAGGCAGCAGCCTAACAGGTGAGATAAGGCAAACACAAAGACTAGAAAATGGGTCAGGCGAAGCGAAGCAAAGGGAAGAGGCCAACCAGGCAGTAAACATCTAAACAAAGAAGCGCAACAGAAGAACAGAATAGGGAAGCGGACAGAGAATAGACGAGAAGCAGAGAGACTAGAAAGATGTCGTCGTCTGGAGTGCAATTAAACAGCAAATAAGCCGAGAGACAAAGGCATGACGCAACTAAGCTTGAACAAGCCGCACAGCCGATCAAGTACCATAATTAAATATTTATTTACTCGCCGTTGATGCAGGGCAGGTATATTTGCGTTCTAGCGCAATCGGAATTAAATTGTTGAACTCCGAAGGTTTTTCCCACTTACCACTCGGAACTGCGTCGCAGGAAATGCAGGAAAAACGCCGATTTCACCACTGTTACACTCTTTTATAGCCTGATCTTACAATAAAGTGCAAGTCAATGTATTTTTTGTAAGTCGCAATTGGAATTAACTGTTCACGGCAGCCTGCTGGTTTTCAATAAAAAAGCGTAGAAATTGTTGCTCGAAAGAAATCTCGGTGACCATATAGCGGTGGGGAATAACAATTCCAATTTTAGGGAATAGATGTATCGACCAGTCTGGTCACGTTAGAAAGCACTATTTATGAGCTTTTTCCCTTTTTTAGAACCATTCCGCAAGGAAACCTTTCCCTTTACACGGTAGGGGGCGCTAATTATGTAAAATGTAAAATGGTCCTTGAGCGACCAGGACTGGCAAGTCATTTTATGCTCTAGCGACCAGGGCTACCATACTTTTTTTGCTCGAGCAACCAGCGTTGCCAGATGTTTATGCTTGAGCGACCAGCGATGCCAGACTTAAGATCAAAGATTCTCTAGAAAATACCAGAAACACCGGCAGTGACAAATACCAACCTGCCTCTAGAAAATACCGATATGATTTATCGATATATTGACACAATTTTCACATCTCTAACACAAAAACTTGCCCGTCATCGAAGCAGTCCGATTCATTGAATTTTGTTCAAAAATCCTTTAAATTCGACGCATTATATATCCCGTGAGTATAGCGACAGCGGGCGATAACCCCCCCGCTGACCCTTGAGCACCGCAAAAGCGGAGACATTAGCCCAGACACAGCGTCATTACGCCACAATTCCGCATTCCGTACTTGCAGCTCTCGAGAAGCGCCCGCATCATGTTCGGCAGACAAAGTGGACTGGGCAGTTCCAGCAACAGCAGCAACCTGGTGGAGTTCCGCGCCGGTCGCATGAACATGGTTGGCAAGATGGTGCACCCGGACACGCGCAAGGGCCTGGTCTACATGACCCAGAGCGACGACGGCCTGATGCACTTCTGCTGGAAGGACCGCACCTCGGGCAAGGTGGAGGACGATCTGATCGTCTTCCCCGACGACTTTGAGTACAAGCGCGTGGAGCAGTGCAAGACAGGCCGTGTCTATGTGCTCAAGTTCAAGTCCTCGACGCGCCGCATGTTCTTCTGGCTGCAGGAGCCGAAGACGGACAAGGATGAGGAGCACTGTCGCCGCATCAACGAGCTGCTGAACAATCCCCCGGCTGCCCATCAGCGCGGCGGTGGCGGCAGCAACGATGGCGACCTGCAGTATATGCTCAACAACATGTCGCAGCAGCAGCTGATGCAGCTCTTCGGCGGAGTGGGTCAGATGGGAGGTCTGAGCTCGCTGCTGGGCCAAATGAAGTGAGTTTTTAGATTCTTATTTATATATTTTATATACCCTTGTGGGCTATTCTTTCTGGTTCCAATTTCTACACGTCTGCCTTGCCTTACAGCTCCCGTACGCCATCATCTCGCAACACCTCGTCTTCGGGTGGCGGCGGCGGCGGCGGTGCCGGTGCCTCGGCACTCCAGACGCCCGAAAATGTCACTGTGCCACGCACCCCGTCTGCCCCGTCCAAGGGCTCCAAGTCGGGCAGCAGCCGCAGCAGCAGCAATGTGAACGCGCAGGCCGGCGAGGCCGCCGGCAGTGCCGGATCGTCCCAAGATGCGGATGCCTCCGGTAAGAACTCAACCACATCGACCACAACGGCGTCAGAATCGACCGGAGCCTATGCCAACCCATTCCAAGCCTACTTATCCAATCTCTCCCCCGAACATGGCGCAGGACGATCTCTGAACATTGACCTATCGACGGCGCTTTCCGGTGCCGAGGCCATCAATCAGCTCATTTCCGATCCGGAGCGTGTCAAGTCACTGATAGTGCACCTGCCCGAGTCGGAGGATGCGGACGAGGATCGCAAGCAGCAGATCAAGGACCACATCACATCCCCGCAGTTCCAGCAGGCCCTGGCCCAGTTCTCCAATGCCCTGCAGTCGGCCCAATTGGGTCCGGTGGTCAAGCAGTTTGAACTTTCCAATGATGCCGTGGCCGCCGCCTACTCCGGCAACCTGGAGGAATTCGTGCGCGCCCTGCAGAAGAGCCTGCCCGCCGGCGCCACCATGAGCGGCGAACCGCCGGCCAGTGAGAAGAAGGGCGAAGCACCCGAGACCCCTGTCGCCGCCGTCGCTCGGGATGAGAACACCGATCCCGCCGAAAAGCAGGAGGAGAAGCAGAAATAGCTTTCGCTGGTGTAAACGACAATAATCCAAATGCGTTCGTCGACAGCATATTTTTTCACGTTTTTAAGTATTTTTCGATTCGGAATAAATTACCAAGGGAGTTACAGATGCATTACAATCCACATGGTTTTATTTTGAGGGCAAGTAACAGAGAAGTACATATTATATTATTGTAATTGCATGATTTTTAGTAATTTTAAACAAATAACAATTTTATCACTTGTAGCATATACTGGTATATATTGAAGAAAGCTGTAAATAGTAAGTACTATAATTGTTAGGCACATCTACAGTTTAGTCGATCTAGCCAAGGTCCGTTAAGTTAAGCTTTTGAATCTCTTGAATGATAACTGCTAAAACACGATATTAACAAATGCAGAACTAAATATTGCACTTCAAAATATAAAAAAATGCTAGGCAAATTAATAAATTAAAATTATTTTATACACAAATTATAAGTTAATACTTTAATAGATTATCGGGTATTTGTTAGTCGGGCATATGACTTGCTTTAAGGATGAAGATACAAATATAGGGTTTTTTAAATTATATATTGGAAGTATGGAATATGATCTACAAATTTCATAGTAACATTTTGTTGCATAGCAAAAATGTATTATTTATAAAAATTATTAAGATGTTTTGAGAACCTCTTAGTATTATAAATGTTTATGCAAAATATTAGAATGATCAGTATATAATTTTTAAGTTATAGTGTCCCCCGTTTTTGAAAATACGGTTTCGGGAAAAATGCACTTAAATCTCTGTATCTTCTTCCTTAAAATAGCTTCAGACTATACACTTGTAATTATGTTTAACTGTTTAAATAGTTTTATTTTACCATTTTAAGATTAATACATCAATTTTGACATAATTTAATGATTTATGTAAATATGTGTGTTTTTTATACCCTTCACTTCCATAATACCAATAACTGTTTATCCACATTTTAGTTACAAGTTTGCTAGTGTTCGTTTCTAGCTTTCGTCACTAGCTTTCTATTCCCCCTAACGAGTAACCCTGCTTATTGCGATGGGACAAACAATATTGGTAAGCAACTAAAAGCCAATTGGCTGATTTATGGCCAGTAACGGTACTAGTAATCCCGTCAAGGTCATCATTTTGAGTGCCATAGCGTCCCCCTAACGAAAAGCTTGCCACTCCGCTCGCACGAGCACCCACCCCCTATGGTTGTCCCTGTCTGGCAGGGAGCGAATGGATCGGGCATACAATTTTGGTAGGCACTGTTGCTCTTCGTGCTTTTCGGCGCCGCCGCTTTCCGAATCGCCAAGTTTCACACAGAGATACACGCTCTCGCGAGCCAAACACACAGATACATGCTCTCGCGAGCAACATACACACACACACACACACAGATGCTCGCGCGCTCTCGCAACAATATTTATTTTATTCAATTCCAAAACGGCCAGCCTATAAGTTGTGTTTGTGCAAATCGCGCGCGTTTGCAATTTTTTGTAGTTGACTCTCGATTCTCATACATAACGCGATCTCAAGCGATCTCTCCTCTGACAGCGGATACGGATACCACACGGAATAATATAACCAAATCCCGAACTCTGCAGTAATTGTCCATATTTTTTGTGCAACTTTTGCGTGTATGTTTTGTATCTGTTGTTGTTGGTGCTTTCATTTTGCAGCAATCTCGGCGTGCGTGTGTGTGTGAGTCAGTGCTGGTGCTTTGGCTAATGTGCGTGCGTGTGTGTGTGTTTTTGTGGCAGTCTGTATGTTTTTTCCAATGACTGCTCCGCGTTTTTAGTTGGGAAAGCTTTTTCCCTCCAAAGTTGTTGCCATAAAAAAAAGTTAAAAGCCGCGGCAAAAACAAAATCCAAAGTAACAAGCAAAAAAAAAACACGGCAGAAGCAAAACAACAACCACAATTAGCTTCTGGGAGCGAGGGAGATGGCCAGTGCGACAGACAGAGAGAGTGCTCTCTCACACATTCGCAACCTTTGACTTTGACTCACTCGCACACGAACCAACACACACTCAAAGCGGCGTAGAAGCTTGCAAAAAAATAAAATTAAATAAAATAAGAGCTCCGCTCCGAGTGGTATATATACATACATATGTATCTATGTGCGTGTGCGTGAGTGTTGTCAAATAACAAAATAAACAAAAAGCTTTTGGAATTCGCAAATTTTGTTGCCATACCGCGGCGGCGACGGCGGGTGCAGCTGTGTGCGTGTGCCCGTGTCTGTGAGTGCGGCGATCTGGCAACACCAACAACAACAGCCCCACGAAAGAAATTGCGTTTTAACCATTTCCTGCACTTATATTTCTCGCCTTTTTTAACCATAACTCCAGCAGTTAGTGCGCCCGCAACGTTTATTCGGTGAGGACGCCAGGCCCAACGTGTTTCCTTAATGAGTTCCACTCAAATAATCGGAATTCGCAAACAAAAACGCTCGATTTGCCGCTGATAAAACTGATAAAACTACAAAAAAGGCAACCATAAAGTCAGCTGCAATTTTGCGATAAGGTGAGTAAACAGTGGGCGGGGGTTTTGCGACTCTGCCGGCTGCAGAAGGGGCTTCCAGAACAGCTGCAGGAGCATACAAAAAAATGGAAACTCCTAGGCACCCACACAAATGGCATTAGAATAGGGAAAAACTAAATAGATGAGAAAGAAGGAAAGGATAGCAAAAAAAAAAACAAAACACACAAATGGCGCCTGAGCATATGCTATAAGAAATTTCAAGAGCAGCGGATTCGCCGCTGGTGTAAGCAGGACAACCATACTGCCACTGTGTTTATGTTTTGGTAGAAAGGTCACATTCACATCCTTAGCTTCCTAATAGAATACCGTTCGTTTGGTCGTTCGTTAGTTCGCTCGTTACCTTCTAGCCCCTTGCCGCCCGCATTACGTCAGGCGACAAAGTTTCCGAGTGGGTGGCGAAAGTTCCGACGCTACAAAACGACTCCTTCAACATGGCTGACCAGCCGAAGAGAGAGAGCGGGAGAGGGAGGTGGAGCGCGGGAGGGAAAGCTCCTCCTGGCTGGCCCGACATTGAACTTGGCAACTCCGAATTGAATTCGATTAATCACAGACACAGGGTGCCCACAGACAACTTTCACCAAAAACATTTGCAGCTGCTGCCCCCAGCCACTTCAACAGTTTGTCGCCTGCGTTTTTCGGTTGTTGCAAGTCCAAGATACACACACACACACAGAGTCACAGACAACGCGCCATTTTAAAAACTTTAGCTCAAAGCTAGGAGTGTCGAGTGCACTTTCTTCGCTTACCAAATAGTTTGTGTGTGTGTGTGTGTGTGGTTGTGAGTGGGAGTGAAGAAAAGATAACTCCAGCTCAACAGCTGTCTTGGCATTTTCAAGAAGCTTTCCTCCGCTTTCCCGCCGCCTGTTGCTCCTTTGCCTGTCCAACTTTAAGGGGAGTCTTTTGGGTCTTGATCAGTTTTTAATCGAGGATTCTTTTTTGAGGAATATCATAAAGGATATTGGATTGATTTTTGGTTTTGTAAAGGAATTTCTAAATAGTCCTCTCTTTAATTAAGAAATCAGTAACTTTTAAGAGGAAATTACCTAAGAGGTAAATGTAGAAAAATGATAAAAGCATATAACAAATATTGGGGAATGTTTTTGATACTCCTGATTATATCTTAAAACATGGTTGGGCACTTAAATTCAAGTTAGGAGCCCGTACAAGAATAGCCACAGACTGACTCAAGAGCTCATCAAAATATGCGATAATAGCAATACGAAAATCAAATCTTGCACGGGCAGCGCTTGTGTAGATTTTGTTATGGTAATCCTTAGTGCGCTGTGTCTGTCGCTAGCGATATGTAACTTGGGTTTTTGTAACCCTGAACGATCGGTATCTTAAGTCCTTGCTTTTCGAAGAACATCTTTGACGATCAGTTCCTGTGGAAGGAGAAGCTGATAAAAGCCATACAGACTTTAAATATGCTCAACAGATGGTTTTTAAAAGCATTATTTCAAAACTTGTGTTCCTTGTCTCTTTTAGGACAGGAAACAAGCTTTCAAATATATATGTATGTATGTAAATTATAAAATGTTTCTTTGAAAGCTGAAGTTGTTATTTTCAGAAAAGATATACATAAGTAGTCAAACTTATCAAAAAGCGTTTTCCTTGTCAATGTATTCAAAATAGCTTATCCTTAAACTCCGTAGGGATATGAATGGCTTGAAAACCTAAAGACTATTCGAATTTAGAAAACTCAATTCAATTATTACAAAAATCCTATGTGTAGAATAGGAACAATAGACGTTTCTCATAAGCTACCATTACCAATGAATGTGCAAAATCGATTGCTGGGTCCACCCCAAGCCACGTCCGCTTTGCATGCCATCTCTGGCACATTTGCTCGACTTCCTCTGGTCCAATTATCAACGGCTCCTCCCGCCCCATTGCGATTATAAGCTCGCCTGCCCGGCAGGCGACTCTCTCATCTGCTGATATTTGCAACAGCAACAGCAGAGCCCCAGCAGCCGCGCCAGCAGGAGCAGATGATTTTCCGGTTTGCCAGGGCCCAAAAAACTGGTTTAAGAACAACAAAAAAATGCAAAAAAACAATCCTCAGGCCGACGGACCGAACTGAACCGAACCAAACCGAATGTTGGTGCCCGTGCCCTTTTGCACCACACAGTCGTCCCCAACAGAGAATACAGTGCGGAGTGGTACATATTAAAGCTTATATATTTCCAAATGTACGTCTGGGCGAAAGGAGGAATTTGGCAAAACAGAAAGTTTGACTCAGAAGTCCACGGGCTTGATGGTGATGAACCGGGAGAGTATGAACGCCATCAGGATGGTGGCGCACACGAAACAGAAGGCGAACATGTAGAAAGTCTCCTCCGTGAAGATGTCGGAGAAGGCTGGTATATCCTGGTAGATCTGCTCGATCACCGCCAGTGTTCCTTTGTTTTTTTTCACCATGATTCGCGACTTCTACTTCTTTTTGGTTGCCTTCTTGCCAGCACCGGCGCCGCCTCCCAGCTTCTGTTTCTCCGCCTTGGTCAGGACCTTGTTGGTGATCTCCTCGACTGGAGCCAAGCTGGAGACGTGTCTGTTGCACAGCTGCAGGAGCTCTAGTGTGTTCAAGTTGTCGCTGTTGAAGCGAATCTCCTTCACTTTGGCTTGTTCTGTTGGCGAGAGAGTTCAAAGTTTACTTTACTTTTCTGAATAATTAAATAGAGCTAGTGCCTCTCACCTTGCGCCGAGTCGATCAACGCAAACTTAATGCAGGACGGCTGGCGATCGCACACAATGTCCGACTTGACCACGCACTTGGGATTCGTTTGGGCCACCTTCGGTGTGGAGAGCAGGAAGAGGAACTCGCTGCGGGAGATAAGAGAGGAACCGATTAGAGTGCGATATTGATTTTTCTTTCTTTCGCTTTTCTCGATATTCCAGGAGCAGCGCCGCCGCCTCAAACTGACGCCGACACCGACCAAGATGTCAACGGAGCGTGAGCTGGCTCCCGGGGGGCCAGCTCAGCTCCATCCGCACACGCTGCCGCTGACGTTCCCGGATCTCCAGATGACGTCCGCCGTGGGCATTATCGGCAAGGTGTACGGTAAGTGTGTATGGTTGGCCCTTATTCACGCTCATTCTGTCATCCTGTCATCCCCAAAAATGACCATCTTTGTGTCATACTTGCACCTCCTCGATTTTTCACCTCAGTTTGTTGTCTTTGTTTTCGTTTTGGTTGGCTTTTCCTTTTCCTCCGTTTCGCTTACGCACTTTTGGTTCCGAGAAAATTTTCCAATCCCAAAGGGGGGGACGCTGGGCAGTGCGCATGCCCCGGTATCGATAGTCGGCAAGAAAAGCGCTTTTCCGACTCACCGTGTCGCCTTAACATTTTCCGCAAACGGGTCGAACTGCACCGTTATCCGCTTGACTCCCTTCAAGTTCACGCTCTTCAGCTGCTTGCCGATGGCGGAAACAATGCCGCCCGACTTGCGGAGGGCGCCGCTGAAGGGCACCGACATTTTGGGCAGGGAAAACTTTGTTTTTCGCCCGCGAAAAAAAGAGAGGAAAACTTGTGTGCGGCAGGCGACGTAATAAACACGCTACGTAACAGCTGACGATAACGATTGGCCAGTGACGCCTTTATTGTGCTTTCAAACGCGCAGAGTTGCTTGTGAAAAGATTCGATTGTGGTCACGAACCATCGATGGTTCCGATGTTTTTAAAACATCTCTGTTATCGATGGGCCACTCGATGTTTCTGCACATCTAGTCATCCCGCTCTCTCGCATTGCGCTGGGCGAGAGTGCTTTGCCCTCATTTAAGTGTGGTTAAGATATGCGTCACGCTCACACGTCGCGAGTACAATTTTTGTGTGGACGTCCAGTGTGTGGCTGCTGTGGGAAAAGCTGAAGAAAATTGCATTTTTTGCATAATGCGCGGCGTGAAAAGCTAACAAAAGTTGTGGAAAATCAAAATTCAATAGTCTGGCCACGGTTTGTGCGTAAGAGCGGGCGGCGCGAACGTGTTTGGTGCACAAAAATCACGTCTCGAAAATCCAAGAATTCTACGTGCACACATTTCTTTGGGCTGCCATATATAAAAAAAACGCATACAAACGCATTTTCTCGCTGTATAGCGGAGGAGCAGCAGCAGCAGTTTTCACACACACACACCGACGCAGGATCAGTCACTCTACACGCGCAAGCAGACACACACATACAATACACACAAACAATTACACTCACGAGATATGCGAGCATAAAAAAGAATTTTTTCTTAGTTGTATTACAAGAGCATTAGATACATATATACATAAGTATATAAAAATATACATATATATATACACACACGCCTAAGTGTGTACATAATGAAATACATATATATTAAACGAAAGCTGTGCCTACATTTGTGTTCTTTTCCAATACTAAAATAACAACAATAACAAAAACAATAATACTAATATAAATACAATAAATGCAAATAAAACAGAGAGAGAGATAACAAAAGAAGAGAGAGACGAGATTCCCACTTGTCTGTTGCTAAATTCCAATTTATAATAAAAAAAACGCCTATGCCACGCCCACGCGCAACAACAATAATAAATAAATAAACAAAACAACCAACAACAAATGCAAAAATCAACCAAACGAATAAAACTTTAAACTACTTTAAAGTGTGATAAGCAAAAAGGCTGAAATCAAAACAAAAACTAAATAATTAGTAGAAAACCAAAAGCATCAACAACAACAGCAACAAGAAACAACAACAACCACAAAGAAAACAACAAACAAATCAAACAATCAATTACATTTTTACACCAAAACACGAAGAAACATCAAACAAACAAAATAAACAACAACCTTTTTATACATTAATTATTTTTCTTAAAACAAAAACCTTAAAACTTAGTGCAAAAACATGTATCCAGTCGGACAGCGTAAGTTGGATAGCGAAGTAAAGCAAGCAAAAATAAGAAAAAAAATCAAGAAACACACGAAAGACAAGACAATGCAAGAAAGAAGAAGACGAAATGAAAGAAAAACCACTGCTGCCACAAGTCTTCAAGAAACCTCCGCCTCCCCCGCCCACTAATCAAGTTTTTGATGTTCTACTTGCAAATATGTAAGTGTGTTGGCAACTCCAATTGCACACACATGCATTTAGCTTATGTGTATGTATGTCCATACATACGTCACAGACACGTGCGTGGAGAGTTGAAAATGCGCAAAAAATTGGGTCAACGACCGTCGCGTCGCAATAGTTTCCCCCCTTTCTTTGCTCTTCTTCTCTGAGGGTTGATTTTTGGGGGGCTTTTACTACGATCCATTAAGATTTTCCGTCTCCGGCTTCTCTAGTTTCCATGTCCCACATGTGCGCGATTCAAGAGCAGACATCATCGTCTAATTGCGTCGCAATTTACAGCTTATTGTGCGTATTTCTTTTCAATATTTACAGGGTCCAAGAGGGTTGGAAATAGGGGAAATGGCAAATATGAGGGTTGGAAGTGTAGCCTTCAAATACGGAGAGATATTCGATATAAAATGGTTCTATTATGAGTTTAAAATATATATTTTATATTTTATTTTATTTATATTTTAAACTAGTTTATAAAATATTTAGTTCCTATTGAGTTTGGTCTCTTTCCTCGAAATAGAACCTGTTCCTATTGAAATTGGATTTTTTTTCCTAGCTTGGAATAACTTATTTACGTATTTTATTTTAAAAGAAAAAGATCAAACCAGTATAATTGAAGAAAGAAAGAAATCTTTTTGAGATCTGTAAGCTCTCTTAGTGCTATTGTCTTTCATAACTATTGGAACACTAAGATATAACTTGATAGGGACTCAAAATGTTCATTATTGTATGTATTTTCCATAAAACTCTTTCAAATCGTAAATACTATGATCGTTAGTTTAAAGCCAAACTACGACCATCGAATTTAATTTTATCAGAAAGAAAAATTGTAATCTCCCAAGAGAAGATAATACTTTTTTATCAGAGTAAATAAATTCTCCTATTGCCTTTATAAATACCCTGAATAAAGCCCAGATTTCATTAAGCCCAACTAAAATAGCAAATTCTTGGTAGAACATCAAAGCTGTCCGCTCCCCACCTGCTCCAAATAGGTTTGGGGATACAAGGGTTGAATGGTGCAATAACTGAGAACTATTAACAAAATGGTGGCTAACCCGACACCCTGGTATACTATACTATGCAAACACCCAAACCCAAGCCCCAACGCCCCACAAGTACACACACACACACTGAGATTCCACTGACCAAATGGGGATGGACTTGTGGCAGCTAGGCACACACAGCAAGAACACACACCTGTAACCAAGACACATGCAAACATACATACATTTATATTTATTGATGACGATGATGATAATAATAATAAAAGAAAAGTGTAACTAAAATATTATTAACGCACCTTTATTTCGTTTTCCTTTCGTTTGTTACAAATATCGCCTCTCGTTCTTCGGTTCCCCTCCTCATCATTTCATNGATTTCGATTCTCTCCATCATCGAACATCGAAACAATCATCGATTGGCCATTACCCTCTTGATTTGATGAATACCTCTGCATTTTCATTTCATTGATTTACCTTGCGTTTATTTGATTACATTTTCTTTTTATAGAGTCACAGTGGACCCCCTCGCCCACTCGGCCTCAGAGTCCCTCTCAGGCGCAGACTAGCTTCGACACGCTCACATGTAAATTTCTCTCCAAACCAAAAATGATCTACTAAAATTACTAAGAACCTTATGCAATTGATTTGAATTTGATTCGAAAAAGCTACGAAACTGTTTGTTTGTGTTTATGTTCTTTAGTTTGGTGTTCCTAACAAAAAAAAAAACTCTCCTCCACTTACTAACTAATCCTTTGAAAAAACAAACAAATTGAACACAAACTACTAACCCTTTTGCCGTAATACTTACTAACCAAAAACTACAAATTAATTATAATTTCATGTAAATGTTTGTTTCGTACCATGCAAAGTGCACTTGAAGTATTAACTCTTACACCTAAATTAAACACACCTTGAAACTATGTTTGTATTTTTGATATGTATTATTATTATTTTGTGTTTTTTTGTTCGGCTCGTTGCATGCGTATTTTTTTGTTTGCTCGTAGCTTTTATAAATGGGAATTTTTTCTATGTTTAAGGACAATCTCAATGGAATTAGAGAGTATTCTTATAGCTTGTAGTTTTGCGGTTGTTCTGGGCATTCATTTGACCGAAATAAATCTTATAATTCCCAAGTAAGAATTCAGCGTCACTTTTATTCCAGATAATCCGATTAATGTTACGATTTCTGAAGATAAATCCAAACTGGCTTCAAAAAGACAGAAATATTAAGTATAAATAAGGTTAAACCTTAGAGAGAAGCTAAGAATTTATAAAATATAATAGGAAAATCTTTAAAGATAGGATTCAACTAGTATTAACTAAAAGTTATCAAAAATTCCATGAGATATATCTAAGCATGTGAAAACTATTCCCACACTTAATGTTAGACATTGGCTAGTTTTTGTTTAAGTTACTTTCGTTACCTTTTTGATCCTTTTTAAAATAATGCCCGGGATGCTGATGAAACTAACTGTTGAAACTGACCGATTGCAGCACCACCAACGCCCGGCTCGTCGGTTAATCCCACCGCTGTCACCAGTCCAAGCGCCCAGAATGTGGCAGCTGGCGGAGCTACTGTGGCCGGTGCCGCAGCAGCTGCCGCTCAGGTGGCCTCCGCCTTGGGCGCCACCACCACTGGCAGCGTGACGGCAGCAATTGCCACCGCCACGCCAGCCGCCCAGCCGGATATGCCCGTCTTCACGTGCCCACGTCGTCCGAATCTGGGACGCGAGGGTAGGCCGATTGTGCTGCGTGCCAATCACTTCCAGGTGACGATGCCCCGCGGCTATGTGCACCACTATGACATCAATATCCAGCCGGACAAGTGTCCAAGGAAGGTGAACCGGGAGATTATCGAGACCATGGTGCATGCCTACAGCAAGATATTTGGCGTGCTCAAGCCCGTCTTCGATGGTCGCAACAATCTGTACACCCGCGATCCCCTGCCCATTGGCAACGAGCGGCTAGAGCTGGAGGTAACACTGCCCGGCGAGGGCAAGGATCGCATCTTCCGCGTGACGATCAAGTGGCAGGCTCAGGTCTCGCTCTTCAATCTGGAGGAGGCTCTCGAAGGCCGCACCCGGCAGATACCCTACGATGCCATTTTAGCCCTGGACGTGGTCATGCGCCATCTGCCCAGCATGACGTACACTCCGGTGGGAAGGAGCTTCTTCAGCTCCCCCGATGGTTACTACCATCCACTGGGCGGTGGACGTGAGGTGTGGTTCGGTTTCCATCAGAGCGTGAGGCCCTCGCAGTGGAAGATGATGCTCAACATTGATGGTGAGTTGTGGCGAGTCCTGCGGGGATTCAGAGGATTCTCTAGCTAAAGCTCGAATCTCTTTCAGTTTCGGCCACCGCTTTCTACAAGGCTCAACCCGTCATTGACTTCATGTGCGAGGTGCTGGATATACGCGACATTAACGAGCAACGCAAGCCGCTCACCGATTCGCAGCGCGTCAAGTTCACCAAGGAGATCAAGGGCCTGAAGATCGAGATCACGCACTGCGGCCAGATGCGTCGCAAGTATCGTGTGTGCAATGTCACCCGTCGTCCCGCCCAGATGCAATCGTAAGGATCTTCATACTGTTATTCACTCTTTAGCTCCTGCTGACACGCCTCCTCCTTAACCTTTTCAGCTTCCCACTGCAGCTGGAGAACGGCCAGACCGTGGAGTGCACCGTCGCCAAGTATTTCCTGGACAAGTACCGCATGAAGCTTCGCTATCCGCACTTGCCCTGCCTGCAGGTGGGCCAGGAGCATAAGCACACCTACCTGCCTCTGGAGGTGTGCAACATTGTGGCCGGCCAGCGGTGCATCAAGAAGCTGACCGACATGCAGACCTCGACCATGATCAAGGCCACCGCTCGCTCGGCTCCGGATCGCGAGCGCGAGATCAACAACCTGGTGAAGCGTGCCGACTTCAACAACGACTCGTATGTCCAAGAGTTCGGCCTGACCATCTCCAATTCGATGATGGAAGTGCGCGGCCGCGTGTTGCCGCCACCCAAGCTTCAGTATGGGGGACGTGTGTCCACTGGCATCACCGGCCAGCAGTTGTTCCCGCCCCAGAACAAGGTGAGCTTGGCCTCGCCCAATCAAGGTGTCTGGGATATGCGCGGCAAGCAGTTCTTCACCGGCGTCGAGATCCGTATCTGGGCGATTGCTTGCTTTGCCCCACAGCGCACGGTGCGCGAGGATGCGCTGCGTAACTTCACCCAGCAGCTGCAGAAGATCTCAAACGATGCCGGCATGCCGATCATTGGACAGCCGTGCTTCTGCAAGTATGCCACCGGGCCGGATCAGGTGGAGCCTATGTTCCGTTACCTGAAGATCACCTTCCCGGGGCTGCAGCTCGTCGTGGTGGTGCTGCCCGGCAAGACGCCAGTATATGCCGAGGTGAAGCGCGTGGGCGACACTGTCCTGGGCATGGCCACACAGTGTGTGCAGGCGAAGAATGTGAACAAGACGTCGCCGCAGACACTGTCCAATCTCTGTCTCAAGATCAACGTCAAGCTGGGCGGCATCAATTCGATCCTGGTGCCCTCCATTCGGCCCAAGGTCTTCAACGAGCCCGTCATCTTCCTGGGCGCCGATGTGACCCATCCGCCAGCGGGCGACAATAAGAAACCATCGATTGCCGCCGTCGTTGGCTCCATGGACGCCCATCCGTCGCGCTATGCGGCCACCGTGCGGGTGCAGCAGCATCGCCAGGAGATTATCCAGGAGCTGAGCAGCATGGTGCGCGAGCTGCTGATCATGTTCTACAAGTCGACGGGCGGCTACAAGCCCCACCGCATCATCCTCTATCGCGATGGCGTCTCCGAGGGCCAGTTCCCGCATGTCCTGCAACACGAACTGACCGCCATTAGGGAGGCCTGCATCAAGCTGGAGCCGGAGTACCGGCCGGGCATTACGTTCATTGTGGTGCAAAAGCGTCACCACACGCGTCTCTTCTGCGCCGAGAAGAAGGAGCAGAGCGGCAAGTCGGGCAACATACCCGCTGGCACCACCGTCGATGTGGGCATCACACATCCCACCGAATTCGATTTCTATCTGTGCAGCCACCAGGGCATCCAGGGCACCAGTCGCCCCTCGCACTATCACGTCCTCTGGGATGACAATCACTTTGACTCGGACGAGCTGCAGTGCCTGACGTACCAGCTCTGTCACACGTATGTGCGATGCACCCGCTCCGTCAGCATACCGGCGCCAGCCTACTATGCCCATCTGGTGGCCTTCCGGGCCAGGTAAGAACCCATTGCTTTGCCTTCCTCGGCGTAGGATATTGGATTTATATGTGTTTTTCCATTTGCAGATACCATTTGGTGGAGAAGGAGCACGACTCGGGCGAGGGATCGCACCAGAGCGGCTGCTCCGAGGATCGTACGCCGGGCGCCATGGCCAGGGCCATCACAGTGCACGCGGACACCAAGAAGGTCATGTACTTTGCCTAAGGAGTATATATACACCGACAACCGAACACACCAATCAACAAACCAAGCAACCAACCCCACACCGAACACCAAAAAGCTAAAGAGAATACAAAATCAGTTTCGAAATTCGATTCGAATAAGCTAACTCCCACACCA